>VNJS01001810.1:0-57691 GCA_008042575.1 Drosophila watanabei | reverse complement strand
TTTTTTGATTTCCGATAAGCCAATCGGCCGGAATCGTGGAGATACTAAGGGTACCTTTTTTTAAGGCGGGGGTGTTCAAAACGCTGTACCTCAAGTTCCACTCAATATTTTTTTGATCAAAATTTATATTCTTATTGTCAAAATATATGTTTACAAGTGACAAAAAATTTAAGGCTCTATCTTTTCACTGGACGAAGGGAATAAATTCTAAAAAACCCCTCAAAAACAGGCCGTCACATGGGATGACCCCCTTAAGACCATTAAATTAAAAAGCGGAACAAAAACTCAACGATTTGAATAAATAATAAATTTGTGTATGTGTGTGTTCATTAAAATTCATTTGCTGTCATCAGCGACGACAATGGCGAAAAGTGTCGGCACCACTAAATCAAATGAAACGAACCATAAATAAGCGAATCAAACCATTAATAAATTGCATTGAAATTACTAAGCCAAATCTATATAAAAATTTCAAATAAACTAGAAACTGTTTCTGCAACCCAAAAACAAGGGCAAACGACGACGGGGTCGCTGGGGTAGGAGGGGGGTAATAACAAATAGCCGGCAATCAACAAGAGCGTCATTAAAAAAGCAAATTTCTGAACACGCTAAACACATGTAGGAAGGCAAAAACAACAAAAATACAGGGAGAAAAAAAAAGAATGGGAGAAAAAAAAAAACTACAACAGGGGCACGAAAGCGTTCAACGTTCACTAGACAATGTGGGCCAACTACAAAAACAACGGCAATACAGTATATCCCAAGTAAAGTGAAATAATAATGAATTACTTTGCGAAAATGGGAGAACTTTCAGTAGAAAGATATCCCTTAAAATTCTCAAGAAATGTTACAGAGTGGCAAAAGAAAGCAAAGAAAAGTAAGACATGATTCATAACAGAGTGATCACTGTGAAGCGGAGGCAAAACTGAGAGATACAAATATACAAAAACTTAATTCCCATCACGAGAAACGAAGCAAATTGATTGTGATGATGTTTTCAAATTGACTTTGAGCCTGTGTGTATCCGTGAGATACAGATACAGTATCTATGAGTCGAGGTGCCGCCTGACAGCGGGTGTCTGATCGCGCAGTCAGCCATGTAAATGAATGCTTTTGATAATTAATTTATGCTGCCAGCCACAGGGTGGCTCAAACATGCCGATAAATTATATTATACACACACACACACTCACCATACTATATCAATTTGCATATTTTGTTGCGGATGAGTGGACCCCACAAAAAAAAAAGAAACAAAAAAAGGAAGACGAAATCAGAAACAAAATGAAAGCTCAATAAAAAACCACATTTAATGTCGTTTAAACAAGTTTAATTTTATGCACATATTTGTATTTATTTCTCTCTGTGCAAATAACTCAATTTAAATTGCTGCGGAACAGGAGGAGAATTATTAGTGTGTGTGTGGAGAGGGGGCGAGGGGGCTCTGACAATTCATTATTGTGTGTACAAATTCAATAAATAAGAACAATTAATTATAACGTGTAAATATAGCAATATCACATTGCGATAATCGCAATTAATATTTATTTTTTATGGCACAGAATAAATAAAGTGAAAATGCAAACAATTTCTGATAAGCACCGGCCACAGGCAGCGACACAAAAAGCAAACAAAAACAAAATAAACGAGTAAACTGAGTAAACGAAAAACGAAAAAAATAATATGAAATTTCAAGCAATTTCCACTGCGGCCACAGATATGCATGCAAATATTTTATAATTATGAAATGGATGTCTTTTTTTCCGCTGACATTACAACATGCAATTATTCATTGCATTTCACTTTTATAGTATATATGACATTCGAATATAAAACCAGTCATAATTTCAACTAAATTAATGGAAATAAAAAACCCCAGTAGAAACTATGGTTTTTGTGCTATCGTTTTTAATTCTAGCTCTGTTGTTAACCTGCTAATTGAGCGCACATTCAAAATTGTCTCGCAATTTGATAAACGAGCCAAAGTTTCCATAACAGCGATGAAAAAAAACCCGTGTAGATTTTCGAGTTGTTTATGTCTTATCTGAGTTGATATGTTGTTAAATGTTTTTTTTTTCCCCAGCTACACGCGCCGACAATTTCGTGGCCAAAAATAGCAAAAAAGCGAATGGCGTCAACTAAATTTAGTCTGTGGAAAGCGAACCGCGTATTTCAAGGCGCCCACGAAAAAAAACCCAAGCATCTTATTTAGTCTCGGCGGAATCTCCGAGTAATAGCCACAACTAATAATCCGTGCAATTTAGTGCTGAAAGGCATTAGGCAAAAACAAAATAAAAAAATGTATCTATTGGTAATGCAAAGGTTTTCAGATGTTTTTCGTGTGTCTCATAAAACTCACTGTGTTTATTTGCCCGGCGGCTGATTTTTTTTTTGTTTTGCTTGCTTTCCTCTCGTGTCTCGTTGCTTTTGTTATTGCAGATTTATTTATTTATTTTGTTGACTCGCAGGGAGGCTGGTGGGGCTTTGGTGGGTAAGGTCTTCGAGGCTCGCAGTCCATCAAGCCAAAGGCAAAGCCAAAGCAAAACCAAAGAGCTGGCTCGTTTTGGCGAGTTTATTTGTTTGACTGGCGTCGGCTTCGACTCTGTTTTTTCTTCAGTTTTTCTTGATTTTTTCTTGGATTTTTTTTTTTCTAAATACCAGCTAAGCATTTGCAACCACCAACAACAATGAGAGCGCCTGCTGGGCCTAATGCTACTGAAGCTTTAACTGCTTCCCCAGCTCCTTCCTCCTGCGCCTCCCCATATTTATTTTGATATCTTTTATGATTCTTTATTTGGCGGCTTCAGCTTCCCCGCCACGCAAATGAAACTCGCAGCGAGAGGTTTCTTCTCAGCGTTTCTTTTTTTGTTGATTTATTTTGTATTTTTTTGTTGTTGCTATTGTTGTTGTGCTGTATTTTTGTGTGCACCTCCACTCATCTTTTCCCCGACGGTTGGGTGGAGGGTTGGGGGTAAAATGTAAATAATCAAGCCAAAGGAGAAGGCAACTTTATAGTTGAGAGATGGTTGGGGTGAGAGTGCTGTCGACTTGTATAATGCTCTTCCATTTTGACCGCACAAAGGAAGGGAAATTGTATAGAAATGTGGTGCTTTTGGTACCGAATTAAGGGGGTTCGTTTTGTGGATAGTTAGTCGGTATTTCAAAAGGTTTATTGAGGATATAATATCAAAAATTTAAGGGGGCTTGAAAGCTGTGAAATATGGTTAAATAATGTAACTATTATCATTCACACTCTAATGAATATAAATTCAATTTTAATATAAAAGTATTTTGACGTCTTATTTTGGTTAATAAGTCAACAAAAAATACCCTCCAGCCCAAAGAGTCTGCCTGCCTCAGCTTTATGGTCATAAAAAGATTTTGCCATTTTTAATTTCGTTGTCTGTGTGGTTTTTGAAAAGTTTATTTGGTCTTTATTAATGCTGTGTGGGTACCCACGTTTATTTATATTTTTTTTTAAAGCCATGCACACATATATATTTTAATTTTTATCATCGTATTTATTTTTTGTTCATTACAAAAGTTTTGCGGCAGCAATATTTCATGTTTATTAATGGGGGGGCTTGTCTCTTGTAAATTGTTTAATTTTCTGCGATTTTTTTCTCGTGTAATTTACGTAAATTGCTTTTTGTATGCGGCATGATTATCGTGTATACATATATAGATGGATTGATGTATATAATAGTCATTATCCATATGATTATTATGGACATTTGCGTGATAATTGCGTGTATCGAGAAAAAAAATACAACTCCCTGCCTTATTCCACCCATAAATTGCTTAATATGGCAGCCTGCAGACGATTTCTGCTTTCGATATTTTCCGTTTCATTTTATTTTATTTTATTTTTTATTTATTTATTTTTTTTTTGTAGCTGCTGTCGTTTTGTGGTTGCATTAAATAATTATCATAATTTATGTGCGGACATGCGGCCAGGCATGCAACAACAATTACGTACTTGAATGGCGGCAAAAGGGGGTTACGAGTATAACAAATTAGTTGCATTTCAATTGGCATAAACTCGCTTCTAACTGATTAAGTCCAGCGATGTGAGGGGCACGGAAAACTGGCTGAATTCCATAGACTTGCTCCATTGACAGGCGGCGGTATCCGTTGGATACACACACTTGGCACTCCGAGGCTTATTAATGAACGGCAATTTGATTTCATTTTTCCAACTTCCAGTTTTGTGCTTCGCGTTAAGCTAAAAGCGCTAAAAGAAACGATCGCAAGATAAACAGCACACACCCTCGTTTTCCCCCTCGCCATCTCAGATTAATGAGGCTGGCATAAATCATGGAAAAAGCTTATAAAAATACAAGTAAAAAAATCAGAAAGAAAGAAGGAGAACAAGAAGAAAACGAAATGCAGACACAGGCAACCCAACTCTGCATATTTTAACAAATATTTACACGCCAAAGGGTGGCTTTTGGGGCAGCATGCCATGTCAATTTCACACTTGATTGCCGTCCGTAAATCAATAAAAAAAAGAAACAAAAACGAAACAAAAAGAAGAAACAAAAACAAAAGCCAAATGAAAATGAAAAACTCTGACTTGGTTTTAGTCAAAAGTCTAATTAAGCGCATCTAAGCTCAACTACTGCCAACTAGCCACAGAGAACACTGCAATAAATTGTTTAAAAATTAAACAGAATGGAAAATAAATACAAAATAATTTAATTTTATTTTTAAGCAAGTTTGTTAAATTTATTTAACTGCCTCTAAACCTAATGTGTGATGCGATACCTCAATTATTATCAATATTTCTGGTGTGACCATTTTTCCAACAAATTTTGGCAAAATAGATTTTCATAACATTTTGAAAAATGTCTTAAAGGAAAAAGAAATACAAAACAAAATTGCTTTTAAAAAATGTTCTTAAATTCTCAGTGTGACCAGCAAAATTTGTGATCTTAACAAATTGCCTGAATTGCCGAAACAAAGAATTTGGAATTCGGAAATTCTCTCTTCAGAAATTTCAAGCATTTATTAAAAAATTAAATGAATATTTGATACTTGATTTTCACTGCATATACCGTTCTGCCTTTGGGTGTTCTGTTAGTGTGTGAGTTTGTGCAATAAATCGCGTGCCGTTTTAACACTTTGACGTGCACAATTGAAAATTGCGAAATGGCTTTTTGCTTGTTGGTTGTTGCTTGTTGCGCTTTGTGTAGCCCGGCCGCACCACCGCTTGCCCCTTCGCCCCATCGGCTTACTGAAAAAGCAAATTAGCTGCAACATTTTTCTTTTTCGTTTACATTTGGCAAAGTGAGAAGAAACACTTGAGGCAAAGCCAAGCATGGCGAGTCGAGGAAACGAAAAGCGAACAATGCCAAAAAGGCTGCGAAAATGGACACCTCTTCCCCCAGCCTCTGCCCCCTGCTTTGCTCTTAAATATATTTTGTTTGTTCGTTTCTTTTTTTTTACTCATTTTGTTTGCCAATTGCAGCGGCTTTTAGTTATTTTTTTCTGTACTTTATTTGCTATTTACAGAGCTCAGAAAAACAAAATACAAAACGACTAGCAAATAAGTTGAACAAATATTTTCTCATTAAACTCGTTTATGGCCATCAACATTTTTTCGAACTTCTCGGCAATACCTCCGAATACTACAGTAAATATTTATTGTTGTGTGAAAGCAAATTAAACACATATTCTATGTCTATCTCAGTTCGCACTAATAAATTTACAGGCTGCCTGCCACTTGCGAGAAACGGCAAATTGCTGCCACAAATGGGAGCTGCAGCTGCTATCGAAAAGTTGCACTTGAAATAAAAGTGACTTGAAGTTTATAAAGAAATTTATAGTTAATATTATATATTAAATAAAATATATATATAATATTTGTAATTATCTAACTTCAAGCTTTCAAAGGAATTGTTTTAGATTTTAACCTTTAAAATACTTCGATTGCTTTCTCTGTGTTTGTTTAAGCAAACGAGATTAAATTTAATGAAAACGACCACTTGTGTGCAGCTGACTCCTTTGGTGTTAATTTTTGCTTCATTTTTTTTTTTTCGTGGCTGTTGCAACTGTTTGCTCACCACCCGGCAGCAGCAGCAGCAGCAGCTCCATAAAAACGCTGAGAAATTTGTTGCATGCTGCGTGCGTGCAGCTCTCAACTAGCTAAACTTGCAACTTGTTTCACAGCATGCCACGAATTTATGCTTGCAGTTGTTCCGCCATCCAATCCCCGCCGCCACGACACTTAACCGAATTAGTTTCAATTGCACATTTTTCAAATGCCTCGTGGAAGTTTTCGCCGCTCAAACGCGAACACAAAGCCAAAAAGAAAACCAGTTAACAATATAAGCAACTTGTCTTGGATTCATTCGCCTCATTTCGTTTCGATTCGATACGATTCGATACGATACGATCCGATACGATCCGGAGTCCGGACCGATCCCATCCGATCCGATTTCTTTCTCTGCCTCATATCGGATTACAATTTGTTGGCCAGGTTTTTGGTCAAGTGGAGAGAATGTGCCGGCAATTAATCACCATGCAATCGCCAATTATTCGATTCCAGTTTGTTCACAGTTTTTGTTTAGCATTTAATGCACTTTTAATGGCATTGAGAAAATGTTTCCGCTTTTTACGATGCCTAATTAATCCGAAATGCTCGGAGAATATAGCGCAGGTCCATTTGCATAAGAATGTATTGATATAAAAGAAGATGTATAAACTTGTTCAAGTCCGGCGATGACATTTTAAAAACAAAATTGAGTGCAATAAAACGATATTTTGCACAATTTAGCAGAGAATAAATATTATAAATAAAAGAACTGGCTAATTGATCTGCACTAAACCAATTACTAATCCCTTGTGTTTCGAAAACTACACAAAAGGGGGGCTTTATAAAACCATAAATACGTATTTAAAATGTTATAAACTTTGAGCCGAAGACTCTTACAAATGTTTCCCTTCACACTCTTTTCGCGTGCTGGGCCAGGCTTTGCTTTGTTGGCCAAAGTTTTCAGCCAAGTCCGCCACTGGAGTTGAGTTGAGTTGAGTTTCGTTTCTGGTTTTGGTTTTAGTTCTGGTTCTGGGCAATGGAGTGCTTTGCTCTGGGATTGGATTGGAGGAGACATGACAAGGCAAGGGCTATGCCATAAAACTTGCAACTCGACAAGGAGCAACTTTGCTGCGACGAGGAGAGAAAAATCGGGACGCTGTGGAAACTTTGTCGTTTATATTTCGCTTCCCATTTGCCAGTCCGCTCGCTGCTGTTGCATCCACTTTTTGTTTAATATTAATGTTTTTCCCTCCCTGCTCCTCGCCTTCCTCTCTGTTTCTCTGCTTTTGTTTGTTTTGTTTTTGTTTTTTTCATGCCACGTTCTTCGGGGGTCTGTGCAAAAAGTTCTCTGGCTCTTGCTGATGTTTTTTCCAGCCTTTTTTTTTTTGTTTCTTGTCGAGTTTCTTTTTCAATCCAACAACATCCAACTCCCCTGCCGTTCTATCTAAAAAATCCCCCCCTTTCTTTCTTCTTTCTTTCAAATTGTTTGTGCTTGCTCATGCGAATTGTTTTCTCGCTGGCTTGTGTGTGCGAGTGTGTTTTCAGTTGCCCGCTTCTTTTATTAATTCTTGCCTCATTTTCGTGAGCATAAAATGCGAATTGTGTTTGTTAATTCATTATTTTGCCCCCTGTGTTCTCTGCTTTTCCGCGAAGTGACCGCATTTCCCCAGCCGGCATTTCCAACGCAAAACTATTTATGCTTTTTTATGCCACAGTCGAACCATTGAGAAATATTTAATAAATGTTTTGCATTTTCTTTGAAAACAAGAAAAATGCGGAGAGGTTTTTTACCTTTAAGATGCTTGAGTTCCTATAATTCTGTTTTTAAGACCTATAAGATTTATCAAGTCTAAAATGTTAATAAATTCTTTTACTGGAATACTTGCTTTTTCCTATAAAAATATAAATCTTTTGAATTAAATTTGTATACACGCCTAATAATAAAAAATGTTTATATTTCCCTTAAATACGCTTAATAAAGCGCTCAAATCTCTGGTCAAGGGAGTGAAGGAGCGAAAAATGAGGAATAAAAAAAGTTAAGGGGAAGGTTGAAGGAGCGCCGGATGCCACAGAGAAAAAAAAGAGAGGGAGAAAAGAAGCCGAGAAGAGGGAAAAAATAAAGGTGAAGTGGTATTAAATTTCATATGCGTCGTTGCTCTTTGGCTCAATGTCTTGTAGCCCATTATCTGATGGCCGGAGTTGGGGGGAATCCGAGGAGGAACGGGCGGGCAGAAAAGAACACTTAAGCCTGAAATTGGCAGCTATTCGGCTTGGCTCTTCTGTCCGCTTCTTCTTCTTGTTCGTATTCTTCTTTTTCTCCTCGCTTCTCCTCGTCTTGTTTCTCGTATCTCTGCCTCCTTTTCCCTGCCCCGGCCACCGCCATCTACTTATGTCGACTTGTTATTGTTCGACATAATGGCAAAATATTGTATTGCCAACATTTTTTTTTCTCCCTGCCTCGTCTTTGGCTTCTTCTCCTTCGTTAGCTCCTCTTACTGCCTCTCTTTCTTTCTGGTTTCGTTTTGGCTTTATGCCCTAGCTGAAGGGTATTTTAATTTTTGGTGAGAAGTTTGTATTAACCTTAATTTAATGCCTTAGCATTAAAGGTATTACTTTGAAACTTTACACAATGTTAGTTATTATATTAATACTCAAATTGTGAAAAATTCAGATCAATTGGTTGAGTTATTCTAGTAGCTAAAAATGGTAAGATAGGATAGAACCTTGGAAATAGTTTAATTTTAGGGGAAACTTGGTATACTGGCATTTCACAATATTTCATTAATTGTTCCTAAGACTACTTCATGAATAACTTATTTTGAATAAAGTTTGTTACACCTTCAAGAGTATACAAGTTTCGTCTTGACAAGGTGAGCTTAATTTATCGGTTTTTTTTTATGTGCCTTGCTCCGTTTGGCCGCAAAGTTGGCTAGAAGGGGGACAACCGAGGGATGAGGAGCACGCGGGGGGCAGAACGAGAGCTCACTTGACAAATGACTGGAGTAAAACTCGAGTGGAGCATGGAGTAAAACCACCTCGATGCCCCTCGCCACCACCGGCTTCCCTACCGCCACTGCCGCCACTGAACAATAGCAATAAAGTGCGTTAACTTTTTGGCAGACAATAGATTTCATTTCTGGCACAGACCAAAATGGTTATCCCAGAGCCAACAGTTACCAATTCCGCACACAATGGGTCTCTCCAAGAAGGGGCGAGTGTGTGTGCGGAATTGTTTTATTATTGCCCTCAGGCATTTCGAATTGAATGCATGAGTGGGTGCCGCCACCCCCGCTGTCTCTACTTATGTATATCTCACTCCCCCCCAATCCCAGTCTGATGTGTCAGGTGTGAATGGACGTGATATGACCACTACTTGGTGCGTTTTTTTTTTCGTGGGGGGAATGGGGAGACTACTAACCCTAGGTTAGGAATTGGTTTCCATTTATAACGAAATTTCATGGAAAGTGGCCACAGATTTGGCACGGTACGTGAACTTCTAACAATATGAAATTGGAAAATGCTGAATGTGCGGTGATTTTTTCTTTGATTTTCTTTTTGGCAATTGAAATTTATAAGCACTTGGCATGGGAAATTATGCATATATTAGGAACATTTATAGCAAAGTATGAAGTTTATGATACATAGTTTCATATACTTTATATAACTTCTTTATATTGATTCATTCATTGATTTCAGCAGCTGTTTAAAACAGGATTCCCTGAAAACTATTTCTACTATAAAACTTCTACAACATTTAATAATAAATTGGATAAAACTCCTCATTTTAAACTTTTAGTTTATATATTTTACTGCCTCATATTTTCCTCTGGACTATTTTCCATTTAGCCCCCCAAAAGAATGGGTTTATGGGGAGAGAAAGAGAGAAAGAGCTTTCCGTGCCATAGTTCACCGCAATCGGTTTTATGTGAGCCGCGCCTTGGTCCTTGCTGGCTCTTCCTCTAGCACACAAACTATACAAACTATATATATATTTATATATGTATGCATATCCCTCTGTCCCTGCAGTGCCTCCCCTTGCTGGTTGCTGGCTCTCCTGTTTGCCATTGTTCGTTCGCATTGTAAATGCTTAATACTTGTGTGCATGTTGCCTGGCACGTTGCCCTGCCCCATCTCTGTCGCTCTAATATGCTTAAGCTGTTGCCGGCGCTTTGTCCTAACCACACAACAAACTGACTGCCACACCCCGTCACTGCCCCTCCCTTTCTCCCCCGAAAACCCAAACCCAAACTGAAACCCCAACCCCAATCTAAACCCACCGCCGCCGCCCCCTTTGGGTCTCGTGTTGCATTTTGCAACTGGCAACTTGCTGATCATTTTACACACTTACGGGTTGCTGTTGTAGACTCTTAATATGCTTTTAGATATGCATCAACAAAGCACTGCAAGAATATGAGAACTTTGTTTTTGATATTATTTAATTAGTACGGAAGTGCTTAAGAATAAATAAAGAATACTGAATACAAGTTTTACAAAAGTTATGAAACTCTTATAGTTATATATTTAATTTAAAAATAATCTGCGTTTGCTATAAGAGGCAAGGCAGTTCGGGCTTTTTTGCACCATTTTGTCATTGTTTCCACAATTTTCCATCAATAAAAGTATGACAATTTGGTAGAAAACATACATTTTATTGACATTTTTAAATCTTTTCTTCAGTGCATATGCGACTGTGCATAAGTGAGTATCTGTGTGAGCGACTGAAGACGTTGCCAACATCGTCGTCATCATCATCATTGTTGCTGCTGTTGTTGTTGTTGTTCTTGTCACCCTCCTTCCCCCCACAGTTGCCTTTTTGCCAGCTCGTGTATTTGTGCATTGAACTGGAAACGCGCTACAACCCCGAAGCCCCCTAATCCCGCCACCGAAAGCCCCACATCGGTAACCCCCTCTTGGCCCAGTAATCGCTTGGCCAGCCAGAACGGCGCAGCGCACAATTTGCATGCCAAGCAAACAGAGAACCAACAGTCGAGGTTAAGAATATAAGACAGAATGACTTTAAATATACCTAAAGTATTTAATGTATGTTTTTTAAAGCATAAAAGTATCTAAATTGTTTCCTAATATTTTAAATAATTTATTATAACATTTCTACACATTGTTTATCATTCTAAGAATTTCTATATTTTCTTTTGTAATATATTTTCCTGTCCCAACAATCTATTCAATGTAACAAACCAATAAAACTCAGAAAACTCTAAAGAATACCCAAAGTACCAAATAATGTGACTGCATTTGTGTGACGAAGCCCGAAGTCATCGAAATTCCCGCAGCTCCAATCCGCTTTTCCTCACGACAACGACGACGACGCTCTCCTTGTCCATGGCCAGTCGCCAATCCCATTGCTGGTTTCTGATTTTCATTTGCTTGGAGCATATTTGCTTGACTCCGCCATCCGATCCCTCTTGTAGTCCAGCATTCTGTCAATGATGTGAGCGTGAGTCGTGAATATCGTGAATCAATGCCAGTGATTATTAAAAATAAATAATATATTCAATTGAAACTAAATAACCATAAAATCGGAACTGACTAACTATTGAAATGACTGCCATTGTTTTTACCTTAATAAGCAGCTGTACTAATAGGTGCAGTCAAGTGTGGTAAAAAGATAAATAGGGCTTTAAGAGTGTCAATGATTTTGATTTTTGTAATTTAATTAAAGGTTTAATAATGAAGCCATAGCTTTTTATAATTTCTGAACCTTTATATATCCATAAAAACTTGATATATAGAGTTCCTTGACAATCACGATGTCACCTTTAACTGAAGAATGTTCTTCCCCTTCCCATTCACATTCCTTGTGGAGAACTGTTGGCATTTTATTTATTCATGTTCTCCTCGCTGCCGTTTCTTATTCAATATCAAATGATATGCATGTGCGTTTTGTGTCTGAGGATTTGCGGGCACTTGAGAGGGAACCCAAAATTTAAAAAAAAAAATACAAAAAACCCAAAACAAGAACGATAAGCAACCCGGACCCGGACTTGAACAAGGGCCAAAAAGTCAAGTGAGTTGAGTTGAGTTTGAGAGTCGAGCAGATTTCGATATTTCATTCGAGTGGCTTGACTGGGCAGCAGCTGCCCCTCTTGTGTGCGGTCCCCTGGCTACTGTTTCCCTTTTCACACATTGCTCGAGGAAATAATCCGCAAATCAATTAATTTTCATGGTACTTAGCATGATTTCTTTCCACTCGCTGAGCATCCCAGGGAAACTGGTTTCTGCAACAAAACATCATGCACTCAATCAAATGAAAATTAGCATTTAATGTGCCAAAAGCCGGGTCCGGGCCCGGGCGGATGGGAGAGGGAAACACATGGCCATACCCTGGGGACTCGGGGATTCGATCGAGCAGCAACAACAACCCTCTTGCGGGCAATCCTCCTTGTGCATATTTGTGTGTATTCCTCCAGCTTCCTTCCCTTCGGCTTCGGGCCAAATAATTTTGTATTAAATTTCCCCCCTTGTAGAGAAGGGCAAAACAAAGAATAAGGGATAAGGGAAACGGGATCTGGGATTTGGGAACTGGGATCTGGGAGGTATAGAGATGGGGGAATACAGAAATTGATTGCAGTTTCAGGATTTGGGCAAACCCAAAACGAGAACCCTCCCTTGCCCATGCTGCAAAAAGGTGTCAGCTATGTAATTATACGTGCCGCATTGTCCTGTTTCAGCTCATCTCCCCCCTCTGTTTTCCCACCCCTTGTTTACTTATTAAGCATATTTGTTGCTTTTGCCCCATTGTGGCTTTTCCTTCACCCGACAGCTGCGCACATTTTCCTCTCGCTTTTCCTTTTTGCGCCGCCTTTCCTCAGGTAAATTAGTTGGACAAGGAGTGAAATGTCCTTGGCTTGACTCCGTTCGCCTGAGATATTTATAACAATTATCTGTAATTAATCCCAGCGACACATTAATCAACTTTTTTTTTTTCCGCCGCACACCTTGCTCGGTTAATTACCAGAGTGGATAAAGGTGGCTCAGTGGATGGTTTTCGCCAGGATGGTCTTAGGTGGGAGTTGGGCAGTGAACAAGCTGTAGCATAATCTCATTTAGTGCACCTGATTCGCCTGCTTTTCTTTCTTTCTTACTTCTTCTTTGGGGAAACTAATAAACTATGAAGGATTCCTCTGACTGGAGCTTCTTCTCTAACTACTAGATAGTTGTCAACTGTCACTGCAAGGTGTTTTCCAAGTGGAATTTTATCATTTAAATAATCTTATCAGTTTAATAATATGTTCGTACTGTTATTTTATGTTTATTTATTCAATTAAATTAGATTTCAATTAACAAAACTCGTAAAAAGTCAGTCAGTTGCTTTAGTCTGCCTAAATCAACACAAGTCTCCATTTTCTTAATTCATTCAATTCGGTAGGGACCCATGAAAAGGAGACAAACAGAGAGGAGTTCCTTGACGAAAAAAAAGCTACATCAAATTAACAGAATATTCTGTTTTTCCTTCCCTTCCTCCACCCAATGTTGAGAGTAACTTCAATTTGTGTTGCCAAAATGTTTTGCATGGCAAGGACATCACGTCGTCAGTTTGTCTGTGTCTAGGTGTCTCTGCCGCTCTGCTGTTGATTCTCCTAAACGATCCCTATTTGCTTCGGAAGACAGAAAAAATACAACACAAAAAAAAGAAGAAGGAAGCAGAACGAAACTCTGTGCTGAACAATGGCACAGCAGAAAAAAAAAAAAAACACATGAAAAGCATACATTACACGCTCGAAGTAACCCGGGGGGAAACTCGCTCGCACACACGTTTATTATAGGAAACAAAAACAAAGGAGTGGAAGGGACTGAGACTGACACTGGGACGGGGTATGGGCCTGGGATTGGGATTGGGATGTGATGGTACGGAGGGGAGGACTGGATAATATTGTTGTTCACATGTCGGGGCTCTTTATATATTGTAAGTGAATGTGGAACGTGTGCAGAGGCCAAAAGGGACACATACTCACACTCGTTGGAACAAAATATAAGGTAATGAGAGGAAAAGAGTCCTTGGCAGCCAAAGTGTGGACTTCCCTAAAAATGTACAGGAAGCGAAAAACTTGAAACATGATTCGATACTTCTTTTGTTTAGGCAGCAACAAACAAGTTTTTAACTTAAACTTTACTTATAGTAATAAATCAAATGGAAAATATAAGTCAAGCTGCAGAAACCGCAGAAATATTGGTCCTTCGAGCCGGATAGTACTACATTTCTTCTGAATCTTCAAACACAAATGTAATGTATTCAATATACATGTCTTTATTTCCTGATACCTATATAAGCTTAAAAGGTTTGGCAAAAAGAGCCACAATTCTAAATATTCTTGCCTTTAGCAAATTTTTGCTGACACATGGCTAAAAAAACATAGCCAAGCCACAGCAGCACGTTGCCTTAAGGCTTAGAAATTTGCAAAACAGAGAAAAAAGCAAATGGAAGATTTCTCCAGCCTTGGGCAAATATTGCTTTTAGGCTTTTTGGCTAAGCTGGTCTCAACTTTTTGAGCTGCCTGCTGCTCCTTTGCCCTGTCCGATGGGATCATTTAATTTGCAAATTTCCAGGCAGGGGAGATATATACATATATTTGCACAGAACTGAAAACAATGAAGGCAAACACGCGTCGCATTTAGAGTCCTTTTCGTTAGTTTTGTTTTCCTCCTCCTGACTTTGAATCTTTTATTTTTTGTATTTTGATTCCAGGAAATGTTACAAATCTGTTGTTGTTGCGCTGTGTTGATTATGGTAACCGCATCGCCGGCTACCCTTGCCTGCTCTGCTATTCCCTCTAATGTGCAGCTGCTTCTCTGCTGCCGGATTCCATTGCCATATTCCCCCCTCCTTGCCCGTGCATTTATCCCAAAAATCCAGTCAATCAAAAGCGTGCGCAAATATCCCAAGGGGGAAAGTCAAATTTGCCTGGCATTTCGCATTCATTACTTATGCGCAGACAGACAGACAGACAGACAGAACGAGGAACAAGCAGCAACCCTCGTAGAGTCGAGCCCAGAAAAATTGAAATACATTTCGGGGATCAGGGTTCTATATGTAGTGCGCTTCAGGCGTCGAGGGGTGTGCAGGGAGACAGAGCAGCAACCCTTAAGCTCTAGCTATCTCGTTCCCTCTCCCCAATGTTAATCGTTATTTTGGCACTTTTCCGTCGCTGCTGCTGCTGCGTAATCGCTTTTCACCATAAAAATCTAAAAAAGATATTTTCCTCTGCCGGAAAGGAAAAATGAGCCGGTGAGAGGAGGGTTGCCTCGGCTAGCAGGAAGAAGGGACCCCGTTCATGGCGTAGCACATTTTCAAATTATCCTCAATGAAATTATGAAAGCAAAAAAAGGGTCGCCCCGTCCGTCCGTCCGGGTCTCGTCCTTTCGTCCAAAAGAGAGGGAAACAAACCGCTTGAGTCAAATATTTTTGATGAGGGTCATAATTATAATGAAACAGGTCTTGCATACAGACGAGCTGAGAAGGGGAAAGAGTCTTTTGCCTTGCCTTGCTCATGATACACTGAGGGAAAATAGTTAAAAAATAAAAAGTAAATTATGAAAATTAAAATCATGAAAAAACCCGGTTACATAAAGAAAAGGAATAATAGACCTTTTATAATAAAATACTAATTTGTATAGACAAGACTTTTAAAGGTACCATTTAATGATGTGTGCTAATAATTCCCAACCTGGGGAAAAACAACCAATTAGTAATAAAAAAAAGGAAAAAAGTATAAGTGTATATATATTTTTTTAATTATAATAAGTATATTATAATAAAATGTACATTTACTTATTATATACATTAGAGATCGTTTAAAAACACCGTTTTATTATTAATGCTTATAAATCCCAACCAGTGTCATCAAAGGCATTTTTAGAAAATTTATTCATTGCTTTATAGTCATTGTTACTTCGTTTATACCAAATCCCACTAATATATTAGGCTAAAGAAACAATTTTTGTACCAGAGGTATATCTCTTGATTGCAATAACATTTTTCCCAACTAGTTACCATTTTCTCCAAGTGTTTTTTAAACCTCCACGGCACTTCTCCCCTCTTATTTTCGAGCTCACTTTTTCCCTGCTCCCTTTCGAGCTTCGCCTCGCTCCGTTCGATCCCTTGCCGTGGCCGTTGCTGTTGTCTCAACACTTTTGCGAGTTTACGAAGGGGGAACTCACGTATATATAATGCATGATTCATGCTCCCTGTACCCTGTAGCCTGTAGTTCCCCCCGCCTCCTCGTCCGTTTTACCCTTCTTGATACTTTTTAAATGCAAAATGCTGGGGGAAGCCGAATGCTCGCCCTTTTTGCACGCTACTACTTTGAGCACTGCTTTTTTTCTTGTTTTATTTTTTATTTTTTGTACTGCGAAGGGTGACGTACTGGATTTGGTTGTAATTAAAATAAATTTTAAACGATTGCCATGCTTTGATTATGCTGTAGCGAGCGAGCGCGGTGGCGGCGTCGGCTGTGTTTGCTGCAAATTGAAAAGTAATGCCACTTTTGTCACTATTGGGTTTGCCCTTCAGGGCAATTATCGTTACTCCCCTGAAGCTCTCTCTCTCTCGTTTTTGAAGTGAAGTGTGAACGTGGAAGCGGAACGGAGCAGGCAGCAGGGGAATGGACTCTGGCTTGGATGAGGGGCAGGTGAGAGCTGAGCAGGGCAGAGTGAAGTGCCTGCCCGGTCAGGCGTGGCACTGCAATCAAGTTGTTTATGGCCGTGTGGCAGCTACCATCTTCACAGTGCGTCCGTCCAGCCGTCTGTTCGTCCAACTACTTGAGTTCATGCCGCAAATCACGACATCAAGAGTCGTGTGAGGGCGATGAGAACGAAGCAGGGGGGCAAGGCAAGGTATTTTCCATGGCACCTCTCTCTCACAGCCATTAACACGCAAAAGGCGAGATACACTGGGAAAATTATGAATTGTGATAGATATTTTTAAGGAAAATAATAATAAACAATTGAATAATGTAGTGCTATATAAAGTATGCGAGTTGGAATGGAATAAAGTAGATTTAATTAAGTAATTAATGTCTTAAATATTAGGCTTTAATAAGATAAAATGACAAAAGCACATTTAATACCACTAAAAGTTATTAACATCAAAATATAGACATATATTCTTATTAACAAAGTTGTAAATCCTTAACAAAATAAAATATTAACATTCGGTTCACTCAAAATTCCAACTTTAGAATTTTAACAACAAGTAAAAGGCTCTAAATTTAACCTTAAATGGGTCTTTTTAAGATTTCACGCACAATTTTGTTCTGAAGTACTTTGCCTGAGGCTAAGTCTCACTTTTCCTTGAGTGTATGAGCCTCTTCGTCCCCCGAAATACACCTCACTTCCCTCTGAACACTCTCCCTACCGTCCCTCTTTTTCTCAGTCTCTATCTCTCTCTCTCTCTCTCTCTCTCTCTATTCTCAGCCATCCGTTGGCTCGACTACTTTAATAACAAAGTAAATATTGTTCATTAGTAAATATTTACACGCTCGTCGCATGTTTGCTCATATTAAATACAAGATAGAGAGCTTGGGCGGAAGGTCGGGGTGTCGGAGAGGAGTCCGGGAGGGTGGGAATGGAGGGAGAATATCTACTTGGACTTGGAATCGTGTGTGTTTGGTTTACGTTCTTTCCACACTCTTCACCGTCACCGTCACCGCCACCGCCACAGCCACCGCCATAGCCGGCCCCAAATGCTTTATTTATTTATGTTTCCATTTATTTATTTATGCGCATTCGTTGGCTCTCGCCCGGCAATGTGCGTGTTGAGCTATTAAACATTTATCGATAAATTTTTACAGCTGTCTTTTGAGAGAGCAAACTAGGTTTGTAGTCGTCGGGTGGAGGAGGAGAAGGAGGATTCAGGGGGATGGAGTGCAAGTGTGTCTGTGTGTTTGGTTTATAATTTATGTGCATACCAAATGAAGCATTTACGACACGCAGCCCCCCAAGTGCCACGCCCCAATTTGCCTCAAGACTAACGGTTGCATATGTGCCAAACCAACACCACGCCTCCCCCAAAAAAATAGAAGAAAAATAGAAAAAAAAAACCACCTCTGAGAAAGGAAGTTGAGCGTATTAAGGGGCATTAGGTGCGCTGAGTGCTTCCTTTTCTTTGATAGATTATATCGAACGCGGTCGTGTTTATTTAATTGAGTGATTTTTACGGAACCCCAAACACACACAAAATAATAATGTTCCATAATGTTATCTATCTGCCACGTTTTAACCGTTCTTCTAGGAAAAAAAGTTGGCAACAAGCAATAACCAAGTTAATCGGCATTATTATCGATGACTGTTATCTGAGCTTCTCTTTTGACTTCTATAATAATTTCTACACGATATATTTTTTATTAGAAGTTAATGATTGAGTGATACCTTTGAGGTTTTTAACTCATAATGCTTAAACTTTTAAAAAAATTGTTTGAAGAAATATAGAACAAAAATCTTAATGATTAAATAATTTAAATTTACACCGAATTTGAAACCATAAAAATTAGGGAATTTAAAAACCCCAGAATATGTTTCTTTTATGAAAACTAAAGAAGTTTTTGTAAAAACTTCCTAAAAACTTCCTTAAATGTCAAGTTAATTTTTAAAGTTTACATTTAAAATTGATTTCTAAGGCAACACTACACCTCCTTTCCATTAGTTTACATTTTCCATTCACATGAAGGCATTATTTATGACGCATAACTCTCTCACAGACTAAGCGATGATTCCCACTCCCCAATTCCCAACCTCCCTCGCATTGTGCTGCCCATATTTTGTTGATTTGCCGCGTGTCACTTGCAACTAATTGCCATTAGGCGCCGCTAAATAATTTATACGGCACAACACGACAAACACACACAGCCAGCAGATAGGAAAAGCGAGCCAAGGGGCAGGGGAAGTTCGATCTTGTCTCGTTCGTTTGTGGCATTAGTGTCATAATTTATTTCCATATTGAGTTTACGGTTCGCATTCGGCCAGTTGCCGCCGCTGCTGCTGCTGCAGCTTGTGCACTTTATGGAGCTGCAACATGCACAGCACGAAAGCTGAAAACGGAATACAGAAAGCTGAAAACTGAACATTGAGGCGCTGAGGCACTGAAAACTGAACACTAAGCCACTGAGCTCTGAAAAACTGAAAAATCGAACAAACCGAAAAACTGAAAAACGAAGCGGAATGGCAGTCAGAATGGAACGCGTTTTGCGGCGCCGCGGCTTGAAAACCAAAATTGTAACCAAATGCGGTGGCTCGCACTGCAGGCAGGGACGGCGACGGGGATGGAGAGGGGGACGGTCGGTCACTTGAATTGAAACCGCAGCGGCGGCAAAAACCACACGCCATCAGTTCACCTTCTGTTGCGCCCCTCTCCCCCTCACCCTCTCTCTCGCCTCTTGCACTACCCCTGCCAGTGCCCCTCCCCAGTCGGACTTTGCTTCATGCGCTGAACGATTCAGGATAGAAAACAGCTTTGAACGGAGATGGCTTTTTGTATGATGCTCGGTTTATTAAGGCGGCAAGCGGGCGATTCAGGTACCTGAATCGACCGCTGCTCCGGTAAAGAAAGAATTCAGTGCCGTTTGCCCTGGGCGATATTTCCCTTTAGGAATTTGTTTTTTTTTTTTAATGCGACACGCGCTGTTAAAACAGTTTAATTCTTCACATGTATCTTATGATTTGCTTTTAAAGCTATGTAAAATTCTTTGAACGTAATCGGCAAAGATATAAAGTATATTTTGTGTCTATTTTATTTAAGTAAAATTTATTTAAACAAATTTAATGTAAGAATATTTTCCCCGGTTCAGTTTAAATTTAAAATAATAAAAAAACGGTTAACTATTTAAAACAAATACATTGCAATCAATTTTAAATCTCATTCTTTATTCTAAAAAGAAATAAAATGTAAACACGTATGGTTTAAAATTGTGTTTGGTCTGCGAACCAAATGATAAATGCAAATTGTGTAAACATAAGTTGGTCACACCAAATTGCAACGAAAGGCTGCACCGATAGTTCTGCGACGTCATCGTGTCAAAGTGAAAGCGAATTTTAAAAGAAAGAAGAAAAAGGTATGTATTTAACTAAAATTATTATATTAATATAAGTTTTAATGACCTACAGCTTAACTATTTTATGCCTAACATACTAACAAACACTAATACTAATGATATTATTTCATTCAACACTTTTTAATGTGTTTTCGTTAGCCCTTTTTGTGCGTATCCGTGTGTCTACTTGTTTGTTTTGTATTTCGTTTTTTAGTCCGGAAAAGAAACAAATTTTCTTGAAGAAAGAAACACATTTGATCGCGTCTTGTGACGCCCACACATATACTAACACAAACAAGTCTCAAGTGAACACACGGATACACACAAAAGACTATTCTTGTGTTTTCGTTTTCTAACCCTTTTGTTATGGAAAACAATTTTGCAGGAGGCCCAGATAAAAATGGACTAGAAAAGGTTTCATTTATGAACAACGCTTTGTTTGGTACGTATGAAATATATATACGAGATCATTCTAATTTATAACTGTTTTTTATTTGATTTTCATTTAGAAGCTTCTGGAACTAAAGGGAGAAATTTCCGGGACTAAATAAAAACGGTGAGCGACGCCTTCGGAAAACTAAAGAATTTCCTTATATATTATTATAATATATATCCTCCTTAAGTTCCTTTTAATATAAAATAAAAACAAAAATTATTTTAAAAAATTTCTGAATGTTTTATTTCGCGGTTGATCCTACTTTGCATGCTCTCTGGAGAGCATGTTTTTCATGCTGATCGAGCAGCGACGGTTGTACCATGAACTTCCCTCTTACCGGTAAGGGTGATTTTTATGCTGAGCTGAGCAGCGACGGTTGTATCATGAATTACCCCGGCCACGCGTTAATAAAAGCGAATGAGAACTTTACATAAGCGGTAAGAGGGTACCCCCTGAGCGATTCTGCATGGAAAGAATACTGCCAGCATGCTCGCAAGTCCGACTGGGTCGTGTCTCCTGTCCTTTGTCCGCCACCCCTCCTGGAGTCTCTCTCCCCCTTCGATCCGCAGGCATGTTAAATGCAACCGAAGCAACGAAGCGTGCAAATCATGTTAGCCCCTGCCACGGCTGCTGAAACCCCCGCTTACCTCTCCTGCACTGGAAAAATAAATTAGCTGAAGGATTTTCTTTGTAAATAATTTTTTTTTTTATCTTCAAACAGTGGAAAATTATATAAATACTTAAATTTGGTAGTTATAAATCTTCCGCCCTTATTCCTCATCAGTTACTAAATACTTTAAAAGTTTTCTTCATTATAAAAATACTTTTTATAAAACTTAAGCATTTTTTGTACTTACACGTATTTCTCCCAGTGCACTTACCCGTCTCTACAGCCCCTGCAGTGAGCACTCTACATTTCCCCCTCGCGCTGCACGCTTTGCAATGCAAACGACCGCAGGGGTCCATATCCCAATGCCATAAAAGGTCGCCCTCTGTCTGCCGCTGGCTACCGCTGGCTGAGGGATGAGGCAAGGGGGAAGTTGGATGGGAAAAGGAGGAGGAGTACGAGGAGCAGGAGGCGGTGAAGTGCCCATGATGGTGGTGGCTTCAGTTGGGTCGAGTTCGGATCAGTTCGCTTCGGTGGTGGCAATTGCGTGGACAACGTGACGCACAATGTCCACACGGACACACACTGCACACAGCATAGCCACGACTTGGTTGAGCTCAAGTGGTTTTATTTTTCATATCAGGGCGCTGGCTGTAGATTATCGGAATAGTTTTCCTTTTGACGCTTTAATCAAAGCGATGGAGATAGAAAATTGATGTGTTGAATGAAGCGGAAAATATGTGTAAACGAGTTATTGGATATCCATAAAGTAATTTGAAATTATTTATTAGGATGTAAGGGGCTATAAATAAAAAGTTAACAGTTTATAAAGATAACTAAAGATGTTATAGGATAATATTTTACTTAAGTAAATGTAAGGTTTTATAGCGAAATCTGACAAAAGTTCTTGATAATAAGAAACTGGAAATATTTGGGTTTGAAAAAAAACTAACTTAAGATCATATAAAGTAGAAGCTTTCTTGTTTACCTTAGTTTATTTACCTGCTTATAAGAAATATATTATTTGCTTTAGTTTTCTTTTCAATTATTTGCTTTTATAAAGAGGTTTCAAGCTATTCAGAGCTTTATCTCCCAAAACATCTGTCATAATATATATATTATTCATGGCATTGTTGTCTATTTCTATTTCTTTTGTTTGTACAACAAATTTGTCTAGGTGTGAATTCATTATTTGTGCGACACTTTTTGGGTGTGAAAGATAAGATGAGGTAATCAAGGCAGCACAAACATGCACACCAACCCAATATATAATATATATATTATTCACAAGAAAAGATATCACGGCATACCCAAGATCTTATTTGTAACAAAAAACACACACAACAGAATTTACTTGAAAGGGTTTCCCCCAGCAGAAGCTAACCCAAATTTGTCAATTAGCTCGCTTAAATATATATTCTCCCCAGTGTGCTGGTTCAGTCCCAGATATTTCAATTAAGTCACACTCTACAAAATGTCGGGCAGTCGAGCGTGTGACGCTGTGGCGCCGAATTCATAAAGCCCCCCCAAAAGCCTTTCGCCACGATGTGACATATTATTAAGCATTTAAGGCACTCGAGTGTGAAATTACAAAAAATACAAAAAAAGAGAGTGAGATACGGAAAAAGTGTAGTAAATGTGTGGCTAATAAACAAGGAGAGCAAAGAGAGCAGAGCGGTGATCGAAGGAGCGGGGAAAATTGAAATTAAACTGTCCAAAGAGCGGCACGAAAAGTAAATGGAAAATTTGTCATTTATAATGAATGCGTGGCTAATATCAATAATAAATGAATGAGCAGATATACACACACACACACGCGGCCCACTCTGCTGTGTTGTGTTGTTTTATGTGGGGGTGTGGGATATGTATGGGGATGGCTGAGAGGGAGTGTATCGAGACAAAAAAGCCAATTTAATGGCCATAATTTTGTTGTTGCCGCTCTGCGGCTGCCGTGTTGTCTGCGCGACACAAAATCAAATTTAGTGACATGAAAGCACGTCATGAAACGAAACGAAACGAAACCAAAGCAAAGCAAGAGCAAAAGCAAAAGCAAGCCAAACCAAACCGAGCCAAGCGAATGAAACGACAAGCGAACAAGTTAACAAGAGCAAACACACACTCACACATGTACTATATACACTGAATAAAAATGCGGTGGAGGGTGTGAGGTTGCGAGGGTGATGGGTAGGGTGAGGGGGCTCGCCACACAGATCTGTGGAAGGGCGGAACGGAATATTTTTGAACGTATGACAAAGACCACCCGCAAAGGCGCAAACAGAGAGAGAAATGGGAATTAATTTGGTAGGAAATTTTGAGAGATTATAATATTTAATATTATTTTTAAAGGGATTTTTAAGAAATACTACCAAATAACATATATAGTCTTTACACCACGGGTCTATATTAATATTATCTCTGTTTTGGATTTATTATGACCAGATCTAGATGGGATAATGTTAATAAGATATCCTGAGGTTTAGATAATATGCCTAAATTATATTATTTGGAAAAAAGTAAAGCAATAAATGAAAGAAAATGTCTAGATATGAGTAAAATAGCTCATTCTGTTTGTAATGTTGCGTAAAAATTGCTAAAATATAGCTTATTAGCATTTAAAAATGTCACTGGTGCGTTTTTTACGGCCTTTAAAAACATGTGCGGGCAGAAATTAGCTGATTCGCGACTTTAAGCCTTAAGCACTACTTATGTAATGTGGAAAATTATAAAATTCTTTGAATGACATTATCAGAGTTTAAAAACTAACAACAAATTCTTTAGTTCTTATTAAAAATTATAAAAAAAAAAAAATATAATAAAAATTATAAATATACGTTTTTAGCAGTGTGATGGGAAACAGAAGAAGCTCAGAGGCGTCGAGCCGTCAAAAGGGAGGCGGTTTTCGAGGGGGCCAGCAGTGGCAGACGTGTGGCACATTAAAAACCGCACACGAAATAAAACAGAACAAAAAAAAACACAAAAAAAAAACCAAAGAAAGAATTACTTTTTGCTCGTATTTTGTTTCGTTTTCTGTTTGGGGAAACGAGTTCACTGCGCTTCAAATGGCATACATGTCGTTTATTTGTTGTTTTTCCCCTCTACCCCTCCCCTTAGCTTTGCTCACTTTTCGCCACAGAATAATGAACAGAAAAAGGCCGATTTACACCATTGTTAGGCCCGAATACTAATTATGAAAATTATATTTAAGCCTATTACGTATTTGTACCAAAATAATTAAAAAACAAATTGATTGGCCTTCTTTAATTATTTTCTAATTGCATTTTATTATTCGAATTATGTTTATTGTAATGACATTATGATAACCAATTCCACCTGAGTGCTAATAAAGCTCTTAAAAATATTATAAAATGCATATGTAAATCGCATTAAAATTTGTTATTGTTTTTGTGGCCTCATGAAAGCGGAAATAATTTTTTTTCCCATTTAAACTCTTGAAATTGAGGCAAACATATGGCATTAAAAAATATGTAAATGTTTTATTTATAACCAGAAAATGACTATTTTTTGTGAGCTCGTATATTTAAGCTGTGCAGCGTTCCATAAATTGTGCATAAATCATATCTCTGTTAAATGCAATTTAAAAATTCGCCAAAAATAAAGGAAGGGGAGAGAAGGGAGGCATTGTAAAAATGCCGATCGAATATCTATTGGAGCCGCGCGGACAAATTCAATTTGCTTGGCCATGCATGCATAACCAGCTAAAAGTCTAGCCAATATTGTGCATAAATAAAAGGGGAAAAACGTATTATTTGCATAATTAATTTCAAGCGGTGGCAAACAGCGCACAACATGGCGTATGAGTGATGTCGGAGTGCATAAATCAGGCAGGAAAAACCCAGTGACACACCCCGCCTCCGTCTCTTTATATACTTTATTTTATTTTTTTTTTTTTTTGAGCAAACAAATCGATTGTGTCATAAAGTGGACTTTTTTGGGTTTGTTTGTTTGCCTACTGTTTCTTTTAGCTATTTTTCCATACAAGTACAAACAGTGATATATGCACGTATATATATTTATTAACACTTCAGAGGGAACAAGCACAGCAAACTGGCTATTGTTATAGCAACCAATTTGCATATGCAAATTGATTTTTCCACACTCAACTATAGTACTGAACTGAACTATAAGCTGATCTCTAAGACGTTATTAAGTGGCGCCGGAACACGCCCCTCCTTTTACCCCAAAAGCTCACAAAGCACACTAGCACCGTAGCATGCTCGTATTTAATTAATTATTTTAATTGCAGCGAATAATGGCGGCACTTAATCAATAATATGAGTTGTTGCTCTCACTGCTTAGACTACTTAATGACGGGCACTTTGTTCACTCCCCAGACATTTGGTCACCGTGCAATTTGCATAAATTAACAAAGCCAACCAACCGCACTATTCCGCTCTTGCCCCCCACGCGATGTGCCTGCCTCAGTTTGCTATTTGCAATTCTGCTTTTTCTATTCATAGAGCGTTTCTCCCACCTGGCGAAAAGCATTTGTGATTGTGCCAAATTCTATGTAGTTGGAGATCTTAAAAGAGGAAAGAAAGTAGAATAAACTCTATTTAATTTAGAATGTTATATTTTAAAGAAATAAAGAAGAAATTACAAATAATAACTAAATAAATCCACACAAACCGAGTCTTATGCTGATTGTTTGCAGCTGTTTTAGTTCTGCTTCAATACATTCCTTGTCAAGGATATAATAACTATTATTTGAATAAATTTTACCCATTTAATAGTAGAAAGAAACTAATAAAAGGAAACTAGCTCATATAACCCAAGTGGTGCCAAAATAATTTACCCAAATGTCGCATTGCCAAAAACCCCAAAAAAAAAAAAAGGTTCGACCTCACTTGGACTCGGACTTGAGGCTCTCGAGTGGCTTCCAATTGCCAAATCGGCTTTAGAGAGCAACTATGTATATTTCGGTATGAGTATAGAAGGGGGTTTCTTTTTATTTTATTTTTCTTCCCTGGGGGACCCCGTTTCAAGTGGCTGCTGCTGCTGCTGGTCGTCGTCTGCGCTCTATAATTAAATTGCCAAAGTGCTGGCAGCAGTTTTGGGTTTATTTTTTGGCACTTGGTGTTGCTCAATTTAGCAGCAACGACGACGACGGCAAACAACAACAATTGAACTGTGCCGCCCACAATTATTGTCAGCTACAATTTGCATTCGTTGGCATAATTTAGCAGGCAAAAAAAATATCTAGGTACGAGGCAGAGCAGGAGCTTCGTATTTCTTTTGTGGCAGGCAAAACTGTTTGAGAGCTTATTTCTGAGGAATATTTTACGGGGCGCAATTCGGGGCGTGGCCGTTGTCAAATGCAAACAATTAGATAAATTGCTTTATTTGAAGCTATTCAAATGAACCAAAGCGAACCGAAGCCAAGGCACGTTTATTAACCTTTTGAACTCATTTGAGGCGAAACTCATCAATTCAATGAGCGGCAACGAATACCATACAGAGCCCCGGCCAGCGAAAGAAGATGAATCTCTCTCGCTACGGTCTCTCAGCCCCGAGGGGAAGCGAGTAAAAAATAATAAAAAAATAAAAATAAAAACTGTAGAACGACGAAACGTTGAAATCTGTGGAAACTTTTTGAGTTTTGAAGTAGGATTCGAATTGTAAATACTCTGGAATTTATAGGAGAGGGTTTTGGTATATTAAAATTATATAAATTATTGAATATTATAAATAATATTATTAGCAATTATTATAATAAAAAATATCTTGAATAAACCCTAGAAAAATAAGTAATATTAACTTTACATTTTGTTTACAAAATAAGAAGCAAATTGCTTTTGCAATGACTTGTTTACACCATTGTTTATATATTTTTGGCCTTACATTGTAAGAGTTTAATAACTAATGAGTTATAATTATACAAATTAAGACTCAATTAGTAGACGGTGTTTACACTTTTTTAAATTGTAGTGTATATTTGTTTAAGATATTTGCCAGCCTTGATTAGGTTTAATTTTGTATGCAAATTATATATGATTAGGGGAATAGTGTCGGGCAATTAGGGTTTTATTTATTAAAGAGTTAATAAATTAACAAGTGGGGTTTTTAGTTGCTTCATTCGAAAACTTTTCATTAAAGCAACTATTAATGTTTTTTTGAGGTAAAATATTTCTTTATCCACTAATTGAAGAGTATTTCAAACTTCGTTATTGGCTTTTACAGCTGGCTTCTGCCAACGTTCTGCCAGATATTTTCATGTTGTTTTGTTATTTCAAGTCGATGAAGCCCAACCCAACCCAACTCAACTCGGAGTCGCTGGTCTCGTCTCGACTCCCAGCTCAGACTCCAGCTTTTATTTTAGCCTCAACTTCGAAACTCCAACTTCAACTCCAACTCCAAGTTGGGCTCCAACTCTGGACGACGACAGCGGCCTGTGTGTGTGCTGCTGCGGCTCTTTTGCTGTGCCTTTCGCTGCCATCGTCATCAGCCGGAGCCTCATCACGATATGGGGAGTGGGTCTTTCGACTCCAAGGGGGCAGAGCTTGGAGGGACAGCCACAGAGAGGAGGAGGAGGGACTCCAGCCGGGGACAGGCAAATGGGCGGCAGTTTGAAACATTTTTCATTCGACTGCTGCCGCTGCTGCCGCTGCTGCTGGGGCCTCCGCTTTCCCCCTCACTGACAATGAGGGGAAAAACCGCAAGTTTTATTATTTTTTTTTCGCCGTCTCTCTTTTGGTTTGTTCAACTCTTAAATATTTTTTTCTTCATTTTTTTTGTGCTGCCGCTTCTGTGGCTCCTCCTCGTTCTTATTTTATTTCCGGTCATTAAAAGTCAATCTCGAGAGGTCTCGTAAATGACATTGTCGCCGCTTTCAGTCGGCTAATTGAAGCTACTTGAGGGGCAATCCCTCCAGGGGGGGAATACTCTCTGCACGTTGAGTGGGAAGGCGCCAAACGGGGTTCCATTTAATTAAGTTATTCGAGGCTGTTTTGCCTCCACTAATCTTCGCCATCGTCGTCGTTGCGGCTTGCTTCCATGGGTCCAAAACATGACTGGCCATTCCTCTGTGATTGATGGCCAACAGAAGAGGCAGAAACAGTTAGTTAGTTGGTTGTTCTGGGCCTTGGGTGACGTGGAAGTGTGATTAGAAAGTTGCCACTCGGTTTAACCTCTGACAAATAAAAATAAGTACTTGAGAATCTAAGAAAAGATTACTATAAGTATGTTTTCAGTGGAAATATTTATGAAATGCTGATAATAAAAATGATTTAAAGAGGGAAATATATTTAACATTTCAAGCGAATAAATATATATAGTATTTTAAAGCTAGTCTAGCCTGAATTTTAGGAGGTGTCTAACCCTCTTCTTACTGTCTGTATCTTAAGTTCTAAACCCAAGACCAGAAGCGCCGCAGAAACCAGTTCCATAAAACATTTTTACTAGCTACTAAATCTGCTTCTTTTTTATGGACTTTTGTGTGGAAGAAATTGTAGTTTTTTCTCTCTTTGTGGCAGATTAAGTTGCATTGAAGCAGCTCCTCTTGGCTATCTGCTTCTACTATGTGTCTCTTGACAGATTTGCAATTGTGTTGCCAATCACGGATTGTTGTTGTTGTTACTGTTGTTGGCTTTGCACATTTGTCGCATAATCCATGATGTTGCCGCTAAAGCCTCACCCCTTCCCTGCCTTCACTGGCCTAACTCACCCATTCAATTGTCATTGCGAATGTCAATAAATTATTTATGCGTCACATTAATTGCCTCTGCGTGAATGTGTGTACATGTCTGTGGTTGCGCTGTGGTTCAGGTTCCCCGATCCACCTCCCCCTCTACCTCTCCAGCACTCAGTTCCCTTTGGTTTTTTTTTTGCCTCGCTGCATATTTTGTGACATTAAATTGAATTTTATTGTTTTAAATTGCGCATTTATAGGATATACACAAGCGAACAAACAAACAATTTGGAATCTCTGTTGTTGAATTTATTTTAATGCTCTTCTCCCTCTATTTTTCTCTGTCTATTTGCAGGTGAGTGCCAATTAGCCTGAAAAGAGATGCGAAAACAGCAAATGAAGTTTGAGTAAGTTCACTTTTTCACGCTGGATGGCAGTTATTGCCGCTGCTGCTGCTGCTGCTGCTCCTCCTGCTGCTGCTGCGGGGGGCAATTTTTAATTAAAAAACTTTTGCAATTAAAATTATTTTCGCTCGCAAAACTTGGCGGGGTTTGAGACCGAATGGAGACCAGGGCACAGTAGAGCAAAGCAGAGCAAAGCCACTAAAATGGCAAAAATTGTACACCAACTAATATGCATAATTATTTTGTGAGTGTGAGTACACACACACGGGTATCTATACATGGAAAAAAATGGTTTAAATTTAATAAGAAATAATTTAATTTAAAAATAATAGAAATATTATAACGTTCTACCAAGATTTTGTTCTAAAAAGCAAGTAAGAAAACTTCTTTTGAATATGTTCGACTGTGAGATATCCCGTAAGACAGACTGTAAATATTAAAACTAAACAAAAATTTGAGGCTTTTTTTTTAAATATACAAGTTTCCAATTTCAATTAAAAAGCAAAAAGTTGAATTTTTTAAATTACCAAGTTTATAACCATGGTTTGAGACTCTACTAAGTTGATGTGGAAGTGGAAGCGAGATAGATATATGTTGGAGGTTAAAACTTTATTGTCTTATAATTCCAATGTTTATCAACCGATTGTGCTCAAGTTTTCAGAGTACTTCTGCTTTCGTTTCTAGAACGATTTAAGAATTATAATGTTGGTAATAACAGAAATTTTAGCTAAGATTTCCTTGCTCTGCACTCATGTATAGGTGGATAAACTTGATAATATACTAAAACTAAATTCTGTGGCTTTGTTTTGACCCTTTTTGACACCACAAAAAAGCTGGGAAAACTTTTCTATGTTGCTGCATTCTCAGGTTGTACCCATTAAGAGTACGAACAAGAGAAGAGTATATCAGACTCAGTATCTGCCCTTTAAAATCAAATTAGTTTAGATTCATTAGGGGGTATCAGGGAATACAATCTGTTGGCAATTTCGTTGCCACTTGTCTCTGGTTTATGTTTTGCATTAATGAAAGCAAACTAACAAAGCCACACGCTGCCCCCAACATCCACATACACAGATATACACACACTTTATATGCGTAATATTTTCCTCCCATCAGTCAAAAACATAAAACTTTCAAAACCACACAACTCGCACACACACAATCCACACGCCCACATCGACACATGGCTTGGCTCTGGATACACAAACAGAACCGCAAAACTCAGCAAAAACCAAAACCGTAAATAAAAATAAAATATACGGAAAATGTTTTTCCATTTCTTTTATTTATTTTGTTTCCCTCTATTTGCGGTCATTTTCCATTCCAAAGAATTTGTAATGAAATTCTGGGCAAAAAGTTTTGCTTGCTTGTCATAATTTTTTTTAAAATGTACAAAATTTGCGAGAGTTCAAGATGTTTTCAATGCAAATTTGATTGCTTGAAACATTTTAAAATAATTAAATAACTAATAATTGTAATAAAAAAGAACCTTTTTTGGGTTAAATAAAAATAATTCTGAATGAGTAAATATTACAAAGAGATTGCCATAGATAGATCTCTCATTATAAAGCGGTTCCTTAGTTGGCTTCTCTCTGAGGCCAATAAAAACAACCTCTAACTGCCGACTGTTTTACTTGGCCAACATAAAGTTTTGACACCATTGGCATACGCAAATAATTCGTTGATCTCTCAAAGGCAAAAGTCGTAAAAATTCAAATAAAAGAAAAATAAACTGAATACAAAATTTCGTGGAGGGAACTCACCCCCAAGCGCACACTCTCTGCTTTTGCCTTTGCGTTTGCTTTCTTTTTTCTTTCCTTATTTTTTTTTACCATAAAATTTATGACAGTTCGCACATTTGGCATACGAAAATGAAATACACTCCAAAATAAGAAACAAACCCCGACATATGCACGTACACACAGGCGCAGAGAGTCGGATAAAACTGTCAGAATTACGTGTGAAAAATGTGTGCCCAGCCAAAAATAAAAGCAAAGTCAAAATACGAGAAACCAAAACCGAAAAAACAAAACTCCAAGGAAAAAATCATAAAAAATCAGAAAGCGAGTAATTTCAATGGAAATGTTTGAGTGTCGGACAAGTCAAAGCGAAGCGAAGTGGGGCCCCACCCTCAACACACGCCCGCCGGCGGCTAAATGCAAACACACTTTTAATTAATAAACAAACAAGTTAATTTGTTTTATTATTTTCCCACTGAAAAGAGAGATTCTCGAGCACTTGAAAATCGATTTAACTTTGTGGCTAAGAGCAGCCACCTCTCTCCCCCTCCTTACTCGCCCATATAATTAATGGCCAGCAATACTGAGCTATGTATGTCGACAGCCGCAAGATGAAAAATTTTCTAAAAATATCAACAATTTTAAATAGTTTTCGAGCACAGGATGAGTGAGAAGTAAGCTGGGAATATGGGTTGCCCTAACATAACATTTTTAACAAGAGATTTTGATATGTTATATTTATTTATATATTTAATGAACTAATAAAAACTAAACCTGTTAAAAAACAAGCAAAATTAAGGCTTCCCCTTGTCATCACTATTTGATTAAATAATATTTATATATATTTTAATCAATAAGTTTTAAAACCTCTATAAGCTGATATACCTCAACAAAGTACTTGAGTTTTCTGGGCAGGGTATTTCTCATTTGCTGACATGTTCAATGCGGCGTATTCGTAATATTTTTGTTTTTATTTCTCTCGGTGCCGCTGCAAAAAATTGCTCAGGCAAATAAATATTCAGCTAGGCGCTTCGAGGCAATAAATGTTTTCTGTTTTGTTGAATTTATCATTGCCCCGTATATACTATAGGGAGATGGATCTATTGTGTACACACCGATATGCATATTGAATATGTTTATATACATATATATATTTTTTGACTTATTGCATTTCGAGGCCGAGCGAAATATATTTTTAAATAAAATTATAATTTTATTACTACGAAATGCGGCGAGAAATTGTTTTGTGCTTTTGCGTGTTTGCCAAAAAGACTCGCATTTTATTGTGTTGTTCGTTGGCCTTTTAATTTATTTAAATTTAAATCTATTTTGCCATCTGATGCCTTCTGATAAAAAATGTATTTATACATTTGTTCTGCTGTCCGATTGTTTGGTTTATTTGTGTTTTATTTTTCTCTTTTGGCTAAAGACAAAAAGTGCGACGAGGCAGGCAAACTTGAACAATAAATTAAAACCACATGAAAATCTGTGCTGTGTTTGCTGGCTGTGTGTTTTAGTAGCTTCCTCAGTCCGAAATTCCGAGCATTGTTCGCCTGTGGCACATTTGCATACCACACTTGACACTTGTCTGCGGGGGCGGCATTCGGTGGGCGTGGCCCGCCCCGCAACGCCAAAACATTTGTAGTTTCTTTTATCTATCTATATATCTTCTATTTCCATGGCAGTGTGACGTGATGTTGTTCTCGGAAGGAAGCAGCAGCATCATCATCATCAAAATGAGGCAAGTTTCTCAAGGAAGCAAGCAAACTTTTTGACAAGCCAAACATTTATCAATGCCAGCACAATTTGTTTGACTCTTTTTTTTTGTTTTTTGGCACGGGATACGATACCCAGATACCCAGAGGATTTAGAGAGGAAAATAAAGAGGATACGGCATCTATATAAGATGCGTAACGCAAGGCAAAACTGACCTTCTGTTGACATTTTAAAAGCAAAGTTTTCTTCATTTATTATTTGGGGATATTTGTATCCCATTGTGGATAGCGTTTCTTTCCTGGAATTGCCTCAACTTTGTGCTAAAGTTTCTTGGGAAATTTCAACAATTTTGTGAATTGTTTTGTATATATGTGTTTATCTGTCAGATAGAGATACAAGTTGATGGATGAAGTCTAAAGAGAGAAATAATAATATATTCCCAAACTATTTACAAACCCTGCGCAAAATGATTTTAATCTTTTTTGCTTCATATTGCAATAAGCTTCTTTTTTTTGTATTGACAATTGAAGCATATTATTGCCAATAAGAGAAAACTTTCGGAAACAGCTGAATCTGAAAGAACCAGAAAATTGAGTGGGTGTAAACTTTTCCAGCAGCTGGAATATATAGCTGAGTACAGTAATACCCTGTACTTACCATAAGATATCTTGAACTTTTCTTTTAATTTTCAGGTTGTAGCTGCAGATATTTAATTGCAGAGCTGTAAAGAATGGCTATATATAAAACTACTACTAGTTTTAAGTGTTTTCCCTACTACTAGCCAAGGCATCCAAGTGGTCGATGCTGGGTTTTCTTCTAAGTTTTCCACCTCATTCTCCCCTTCCCCCGCTTTCTCGTTATTATTTTCCTCTTTGCACGAAAAACTTTTCTCCTGAGTTCACTTAACTACTTCCTTCTGCCTGGCAACACAAACTGAAGCGCACTTCAATTCAATTTCGTATGCCAACTTGGACTATCCTCAGCTACGGCTCTTTGGCTGTTCCCTGCATTTCCCATTTCCCACCCATTTTCCTATCTATCCCCCTTTTTTCCCGTCCCCCTTGCCCCTTTAACTTAAGCCTTTTCGAGTGAAATCAGTGCAAAAGTACGAAGAAGGAGTGGGCGGCGGTGGTGCAGTGCAGTGGAATGGTTTTCCATGGATGCAGGAAAATTTCTGTCAGTTTTCTCTCTTGTGTTTTACACAGTTGCCCTTTTCTCCATTTCCCCATTTCTCCTCTCCTGATGATGGGGAATTCCTTTCCAGTTGGCAATTTCCCTTCAAGTTATCCAAATGTTGGCACACAGCCCAAGCCCGGTGACATTGTTGACTCTGTCTGCATTTGTCGCAGTGTAGAGCGCCCACACTCTCTGCTCAACTCCTCCTTGGAGAAGAACTTCGCTTTCCACCCCGAGATGTGTTGCTGCTGCTTAATTTGATTTTCACAAGTTGCCAACGACAATTGTTGTTGTCGCTGTGATGTTGCTGCTGCTTGATTTACATATATATTTAATCGTGGCTGCAGCTGAAACGGCAGCAAAAGTTTCGCTCGTGGGCGTCAACTGATTCGAAAGTGGCAGCAGTGGCCAAAAGTAAAAGGCAACTCTGTTTCCCAGTTTTCCATTTTCCCACTCTCCCATCCTGAAGAAGAACTCCAACTCCAGCAGACCTTCATTATGGAACCCGAAAACTTGCAAAACTTCTGACTAGAATATACTTTGTCACAGCACTCGCTCGTGTCTTAGATGAGAACACACACGAAAAACAGCGGCAGGGAATTTGGTTTGGGAAATGTATTCATATACACAACAGTTTTCTATTTGAACAAGTTTTTGGTTCGAAAACTAACCAAGAAGCAACAAGGTAAAGATAAACTTCAAATATTTAACTTGCTTGCTACAATTTATGCAGAAAGGACCACAAGTGTACAAAGTATAGAATATGTATAAAAGATCAAAGCAAATAAGAATAAATAAATGGGTTTTTAGTTGTTTCTTGAACTGAAAACCATAATGTTCTTAAAGCTTTCAGTAGACATTCAGAGATTTATTAATTTATTGTTTAAAAATTACAAATTTAATTTATGTAATGATTTTTCCTTAGGGATCTTAAACTAATTTAAAGCTATTATATTTAAGCTAAAAGTGTGATATGGTTGGTGATTTTTCACTAGGGATTTTTAATGCAGATTGCTTTTTAAATAGTTTGCTTATCAAAGAATTCCATAGAGTAAAAGTTTGTATAATCAGAAGTCCCTAGAGAGAATGATTTGTTTCTCGTTGTATTATTCTGTTAAATAATCTTGACTTGTTTTTCGTTTTATAATTAATTCTGTTTAAAAAAAAACCTTTCAGAGTCTGGGAGCAATTTGGGTAATTTTAAGACACAAAATACTTTATTTAAGTTGACTTGAACCCCTTAAAACTGAATTTAAAACATTTATTATAATAATATTAAATTCGTAACATTTTTTTGTATTGAAAGTACCTCAAACTTTCATCTAAAGACCCTTCCTTTATAATTTCAAGCAGAATTAATCTTTTAATGGAGCGAAAACTACAGCAGTTTGAGGAAAAAGTTTGTAACAAGCCCCACGAGTACCCCGAAATCTCTTCCTCCCAAAAAAAATGGGAACAAGTGAACTTTGAGAGTACTTTTCGCCGAGTGTTTTGTATCTGCATTAGCACAAGCAGCGACATACACTTATCAACTCGCTCACACTTGCATGGAACACGAGGAGACAAAAGATTTGTACGCATTATCCAAAGGACTTTTGCATAAAACCTCCATTTATCTGCGCGTCTCTCCCGACTCAAAATCCCTGTTGAGACAGCCAGCAGACAAACAGGCGTGTGTGTGTGTGTGTGTTCGCCTTTGTTGAATTATTCAGCTTAGTTCAGTTTGCTTTTAATTAACAAAATGCTAATGCCGAATTACGTAGACCTGGAAAAAAAAGAACGAAGCACAAAGCACGAAACACAGGCGACGCAAACTTTTGCACAGTTGGCAAATTTAATCTATTAGGAGTCAAATCTCTTTGAGGAACAGAGTGAAGGGAAATAAATAAACTGAATAGAACTTAACTAAACCAAAGTATCAAATATGGGACTGGGTCCCATTCCGTTTCTCCTTATGCTGACTTCCATTTATTCCCATTTTACCCCCTTTTGAAAATTGCTTTCAGCTAATTTGCGCCGAACATGCAATGGATATATGTAGGTATATATATACATACTTACCGGGGCGTATGTATGCTTGAATTTCCACTTCGCCTCGGGGGTTGTTTGGTTTTCGGATCTGTATGAGTGATGGAAAACCACAGGAAAGGGTTAAAAGGGGGTGATGGTGAATGGGAAGTAAGTTATAACTGAAATAACAATAAAAATAACATTTGTTTCGGGCTCGAGCTGCTAAGGAAGTTGGGCACGTGCTTTGGTTTTTATCGCCAGTGGAGTGAGAGAAACACAGAGGGAGAGAGAGTGAGAGTAAGAGAGGTTTTCCTTGTAGGGTTGCGGGTGTTCGATTCACAAAGGGCAAAGGGCGGAGGTAGGAGGGTCAAACACACAATTGTCGGCACTCGTCACGTTTCATTTTGTGCGTTCACGCGTGCACACACACACTCCACGTGCTTGAAAATATTTCATTTCATTTCATATTTTCACCCCCTCCCTCCTCCGCCACTGGCAAAAGTTAAATCATAACTTCAAGTTGCCATTTAATGGCAGGGCAGTTTTTTTTTTTATGGCTAAGCAAACATATGACTTATTTACTTAACGATACAGGAAAGGGGCTAAAAATGCTAACAAATGTAACGTTTGCATTGAACACTGCAAATATTTTGTTTCAGCTTTTTGGGTGGTTAAGCAAACATAAATATTTGTACAAAAAAGTAATAACTACTTTAGTTGTTGTTATTCTTTCCCAGAGAACACTTAAGTATTAAAGTTTTGTATTGTATTTTATGCGAGTAAAGTTAAATCAAATGGAAGGAGTAGGGAAATTTATAAATAGGGTTGAAATTATGAGTTTTATAAGTGAGTCGAGGTTAGTAACCAGGCTTAATCCATATAAATTAGAAATCGACTTTGTTGCTAACAAAACACTAGAAAATCTAATGCATAGCCATGTATTAGGTGTTTTTAGTTAAGATTTCTTTAATTTTCAAACCAACAGACTTTAAAAGTACAGATTTTGTTTAATAGTTTTGTCGCAAAATTCGTAATTTTAAGAAGTTATCCCTGGTTTGTCACAGCAACATCCTAGCAACATTGCCGCAACATTATGGCAACATCCCTGCAACATATGTGCAACATTACTTTAATTTAATTTTAACATAGTTAAATTAGAAGAAAAATTTAATGTTAAAGATATTATAAAACAAAAAAATTGTAATATTCTATTATTATATAAAAGATACACCTATAATTCAACGCAGACACTCAACAATTGAATTTTTTCCCCATTCAAACTTAAAGCATAAATTAAAGTGAGCACATTTTTGTAGGTTGATGATCGCAACCAAGAAAAAATTTGTCATATGCCAGGACAGCGGCAATGTCCACAAATCGAAAAGTGAGGGAAAAAGAGAGGAGCAAGGAGCTCGGAGAATGGTAGAAACAACAGCGCACACGCCCATCTAAACAAAAGCCGGCCCCCTCTGCCCTTTTCCATACTCTTCCCTTTGGCCTGTGGACAAAAACAGGAGCAACAAAAACAATAATAAAGCCAACAGCAACGCTTTGTCGTTGTTGTTGTTGTTGTTGTCACTGCGACAAAATAAACGTCAGGGTGGGATTTTCCCCTAAAGGATATAAGGGGTGCTATGCTGCTGCTGGTGGTGCGGGTTGGGTTTCAGTTTGAGTTTGAGTGTGAGTTTGAGTTCGAGTCAGAGTTTGGGTTTTGGGGTTCGTGTCCTCCTCGCACAGGAAGCGTCACACAAGCTGGCAGGATATTTTATATTTGTGCGCCATGTGTGTGTGCGCCAGGGACAGCCATTGTAAATTCCAGCTGCCTTTTCCTCCTTTCCAAACGGATATGCCATGTACGAGCAGCGGCAGGAGCAGCAGCAGTAGGAAAAAAAAACACAGGGATTTTATGTGTGTGTATGTATATGTATACATGTCCTGCAGGCACAGAGCGCACAGGATATGCCCTGCCTGTGGTTTGCCCTTTTTCCCCCCACACGCTGCCGCCCCGTCGGCACACGGTACGTATACGTAATGCCTGATAAAATGCGAAATGCGCGAATAAAACGAGGCTCCGAGTGTGTGTTATGTGTGTTAGAGTTTTGTGCGGCAAGTCAAGCGGCAAATCAGCTTTAATGGGTGGCACTTTTAGCCAACTTTAATTATGCGAGTGGTTGTGTGTGTGTGTGCTGTGTGTGCATATTGCAAATTAACAATAAACAATTTTTAATTCAATTTCGATGGTGGCTAAAGGCGAACCCACACACATTCGTTGGGTCAAACTCGTGGAAACTCGTCATTAATTTAAATGCCACGCCCCATGATGGTCTGCTCCTTCTCGTTGATTGGGGGTGGCATTTGGGATTCGAGGGTAGGTGGTATCCCCTGCTGTCCCCTTGTGTCAGTCCCTGTTTTTCCAACTCAATTAATTTTCTCCCTTGTCGCTTTTGTTGCTTTTTGGGTACTTTACTGCCTGCCTGCCTGTTGTTGCTTTAATTAGTGCGCCCTTTTTGCTCATTTGGTTTTTTTTTTCCATCTTGTTCTTCAGTTTACTGCTGCTGGTTTGCTCCTCGGCCTAATGACACAACCGAAATCATTTTCTCCATTTCCCCCCCTACTTGCTCATTTTCCTTTTTCCAGCTCAGCTAATTGACATATGATAATAATGACGCTGATAATCAGCGAGGCTCTGGCGATGATGATGATGATGATTATAATGGCGTTGAGGGTGTGAATGTTGCAACCTGTATTTACCAGTTAATGATAGACCCGTAACTTACATGAAATTAACCTGAACTTGAACTGGCTAAATGGAAATTGGTTTTAGGGTTAAAGGTAATTGATTAAAGTGCGAGGGAAAATGCTAATAAATTAAAGAGATTCAGACTAACATATTATTAGAAGCTGTAATTACTTGTATGTATTTCTCAGCTTTAAATACTCTTTAAACATTATTAAATTAAGGTTAAAACATTTCATTGACAGCCAAACTTCCTCTTTAAGTCAATTTTGTATTTTTTTTATTTCGGTCTTTCGTTGCATTTAAATCTGTTGTTATACCAATTTGGCAATTGGCAGCTTGTTTCGTCTCACTTTTTGCAAAATCGCCTGCCAAACACGCCTTCCCAGCAACACCCATCCCCGGCAGTTTATATACAGTTTTTTTTTTTCTCTCAGAAGCTCGAGCGTACCTCGCACGCGATTTTAATGACACGGCACTTAAAATTTAATCGAGCAAACTGCATTGCCTCGATATATATACAAGAGGACCGAACCGTATATAAACACATTTCGCCCCTCCTCCTCCTCCTATGGCTCCCATCGCTCGCATTGATTATTGTTTTCGTGCATATTTCATTTGTTGGCTGATTTTTCATTTTGTTTTTCTTTCTTTATTGTTGCTGTTGTTGCTTTTGCTGCTGTTATTTCTGCTACGTTAATTGCACACAATGCAAGCAGGCTGACCATTATATGATGGGAAGCTTTCCGCTTGCTGTTTTTGTGTTCATTGTGATACCCTGTAATAAAATATATATTTAACTACCATTTAGTCTGAGTTTTTTGTGTTACAGTTAATAAGACGGTCAAATATTAGCACCTTGACAGGAAATATTCAGTAAAAGAAACCAATGTTTGTATTTGTATTCCTACAAGAATTTGTTCTTCGATAATTATAAGTACAAACCCTTTACATTTGATTCTTAAATTAAATATAAATTACACGAATTCTTTCCAATTTCCCCCAAAAAAATTAACAAAGTCTATAATTAGTTATAAAATATCAAAGCAAATTCTGTGCAAGCTGTACCTGTGCTAGGACTTTGCTCTACTCTCCAGACATGATTTTCCGCTTTTCAAAAATAATCTAATTAATTAAAGAGTAACTTAAAGTCGACTTCTCATCAATATTTTATACCTTTGCTCGCTTTTTCTGCACTCATCAGTAGTTGCTGCTTTTGTAGCTGATGTTGTGTTGTTGCTGTGTGGCAAGGAGGACATTGGCCAACGGGAAAAGGTGGAAACTTTGGCACGCAATGGGCGAAAACCACAGGAGATCGCCCCTCTGACACGCAGGATGCCAAGGAGGCGTGGCATTCTGCCCACAAATTGAGGTGATGCTCTCACAACCAAAGCGGCAAACACACGGTTCGTTTGGATGAACAAAAAATAAATATATATAAAATAAAAAATATAAAGAGAAAAACTGGGAATTTTTCCTGCATTTGGCGCCTATTGTTTGAACAACATTTGCATTGATGATTTACAACAACAGGAATTTCATTTAACAAATTTATTGTTGTTTTTGCTGCTACTGCTTTTGCTGCCACTGCTGTTGCATTTCATGCATCGTGAAGCATGAAACAGCTCGCGAACAGCAACACGAAAATTAACAGGAAAAAAAAAATACAATACGTTCGGTACGAGTATATAGAAAATGGAAAAACAGAGGGGGGAAAAGCGTCGCCCAGGGCGGCGTTTGGCATTCATAAATTTCAATTGTGCGCCTTTCCTTTGTGGTTTGTGTTTATTGAAATGCTTGACATTAATTAACAGCAAATAAATAAAATTACGCCCCAGCCGTGAATGAACTCTTGCAATATTGTACAAGAATGTGTCGCGAAAATGATTTTTACTCTATCAGGCACAAATGATAATTACTCTCATCATCATCATTATGGCGAAGAGCTTGCCAAAAAACATTTCTCGTAAATCTTTCTCGTCGGTGGGGAAATTGGCAAAGTTCCCAAAGAGATGTGCTCAAAAAATTTGGTCACCCCTTTGACAAGACGGACGGAAAAATTAAATAATTCTGAGAACACATATATTTAAGCATTTAGAATGTTTTCCCATTTATTATATTCCAAATGCCAGCCGCTATTTAACTTTTGATCCGCCGGCATTATGTCAGTAAATCTTTGGAGAATTTGCGTTATTATTTCCTCGGATAATCACGAGATTATGGCCAAAAATTGTTGGTTGGCCGAGTGTTGATATTCCACCCACGTTGTTCATACCACAGCAAATCGCTTTTGATCTTCTCTGCGGGAAACTGACGATTGAAAAGCGCTGCCAATGAATATTTTCGTTGATTTTCCGCTATTTGTTTGCTTTTTTATTTCATATATATATTTTTTTGTAGCGCAGCATATGAAAATTTCCATCTCATTCGATTATTTAATTATTGGCAAACACACAAAGCAGCGACAGGAACAGAATAAAATGTGAGGAAAAACAAAAGCAGAAGCGGAAATTTCCCTCTCTACTAGAATTTTAATAGAGCTGCCTGATGAAATGCGGAATATTCCCACAGTTAATTTAATTAATTCCCCGGCCGCATTTTCATATATATACATATATATTTTTTCGAATGCCTTAGCACTTGCCATTAAGGCTAATCGAACTAATCGAACCGAATCATTTGTCAATCAATTGCTAAAGGGGTGTTGGCTGGGCCATAAAGACACAGAGCAGCAGGGTCGCAGGCAGGCAGGCAGGTGTGGTGGGTCTCCAACCTGATAATGATAGGTCTGGCTTATTGAGTTTCAATTACTGCCGCTTCCACGCCAGCTTTTCGGACCTGCCCTAACAAGCACCCCTGTTATACGGTAAGGAAAAGCACCTAGCGATGGGAGCGTGAGTCACGATTTAACCCATATCGTTAATGTTTTTAAAAATCTTTAAGAAACTATATTTGATTTAAAAGAAAGTCATTTTGATGCTAAGTAAATGTTTATTAATAACAGAAATATGATCTTAAGATGGAAAATAGGGGAAATACTTTAAAATATTACTGAAAATGGTTGTACCTAAAAAAAAGTATATATCGTTAATTTTTTAAAGAATCTTAAAGAAACTATATTTGATTTTTAAATCAATTCTTTTAAGAAAGACATTTTCACGCTAGGAAAATGTATAATAAATTACAGAAATATGTTCTTAAGTTGGAAAATAGGGAAAATACTTTAAAATATTACTGAAAATAGGTGTACTTAAAAAAGTAGTACCTACATAACCAAAACATAGCAGACCTAACTTAATTAAGAGAACATATTAAGCTCATCAATTAAATTTCCAGTGTAAAAATTATGATATAAACCTTCAACCCAGTTTTAAAATTACGATTTAAACCTTAATAAATTCCTTGCCTCAATTTCCATAAACAATTGCAAGTAGTTTACATTTATAATCCCACGTTTTGCCATCGTCTTATCACAGATTTATATCGTATTTTTACACGATTGGGTAACCAAATGCCAAACGGATCGCTGGAGATAATTTGCAAGTGTCAAACCGAAATGTGCGCAAAGTAAGCCAGTCACGTTTGCTGTGTGGCAATCACGCACGCACGCACACACCGCTGCTGTTCCCAGGTAGTGGATTCCTTTTACATATCTGATAGCCGCGGCGACTGGACACAGACACACACACGCACACCGATACACAATCCCATAGCCACATCCCACCAAGCGGCCAGCGCTTGGGTCGGTGTGGTGGCTGCTGCTGCTGCTTGCCCATTCATTGCCATGTTTGCCCACGTCGTCGCCAGTCGTAAAATGCAAATTGCATGCAATCAACGCGTTTTTCGTTTAATTATTATGAGAATTTTTTTTTTCGCTTTTTTTTTTTTTTGCCCTGGCACGGAACGTGCCAAGTGCCATTCGTATACATGCAACAGCAACAACAACCAGGCAGCGGCAAAAACAAGTTGATCCGCCCGGCGGATTTCAGATACAGTACTACGGGTATTATCGGCCTTTGTCTGGGCCGCCCGGGGGCTGCCATTTTCAATTAAATTACCAGGCATTGGGCGCAAATAGTGCTCTTCTCTCACTCACTCTCTCTGAGTGTCTGTGTCTCTGCCACCGACTAATCATTGTTTATCTATGTGGGTACACTGAAAAAACAAGCAGGGTTCTATGGGTTTATATAGTTCTTATTTTTGTACAAATTCTACATAAGAAACTGAAATTAAACCAATATTATTAGTCAAAATATTATAAGAAAAGTCCTTCTATAAAGCTGGGTTTTATGGGTTTACATCGGTTCTTACTTTTTAACAAATTCTACGAAAGAAACTAATATTAATCCAATATTATAAGTCAAAATATTATTTGACAAACCTTTCTTGCATTATTAATGGTTAATTATCAGATTTTGTCCTTAAAATTCCCAAGTACACATTCAGTGAAACTCTGTCCCTATAACCAAGAAATATAATGGGCTTGATTATTACTTTAAAATTAATATTAATGTAATTCTTGCCAAAATATTAATAATATTATTTGTGAAATTATTATCCCATACACCTCTCCTGTAAAAAATGTATGTTTTATTGTCTGATTTGTCTCTTATAATTCTCAAATACGGATTTAGCAACACACTGACTAGGCAAAATGTTGAGCTCGATTATTAACAAAATCCTATAATAGGCAAAAATCTTGAACCATTTAAAAATCAGCTAAGTTTAGCCTCTAGAAAATAAAAACCTTGTACAATTTAAATAAGAATACAGCTTCTTATCCTTAATATTTCTCAGTGCACATATTTGTGCGAAATAAAATTTTACTCTAATTAATTTACATTATTTATTGGCTTTGAAATACAACACTTTACTACACACAACACACACACACTGGCTAAAGGGAATTGAGTTATGCGGCAATTTGTTGGGTATATTCGCAGAATCGGGCCAATTGCGGGCTGCTAATTAATTTAATGCTCCCCGTGGTGTGTGGGCCACGTGATCTATATACATACAAGGCGAACGAACAAAATTGTAAATTGCGCGAACATTAACTTAAATTTAGACTTCATTCAAAAATTGACACAATCGTTTTATTTTATTTTTATTTTTTCGCTTGCTGCTGCTGCTGACTTTGCTTTAAATTATATTACTTTTTGGGCAAGAGACATTGAACCCAAAAGTGTGCGAAGGCATATATTTATTTTGTTTGCTTCTGTTCAGGTTAAAGGCGTGGGCGTGGGTCGAGAATGAAATGCAAAAGTTGGCTAAATAAATGAGTGGAAAAATATGTTAATTGGAACATTGACAGCTAAGTGATTTTTTTTTGTGTTCATTCTGGCAAAAGGTGCTCTAATTACAGTCTACGCAGCAGAAAACTGAATTCCAAGGAAAACAGCAGCAACAATATTATTATTTATTATCATTTCATTTTTCATGAAGCGTTAAAGTTATTTGAAAAGGAAATGCTATTATTGAACCAGAGCCGCCCGATCAATGGACATAAATAAAAGCAGTTTGAAAAACTATTCCAGCCAAATCAGGGCATATAACACCCAGGCAACTCTCTTGTAGAGCAGGAAAATCGCCAGGTATTCACCATAAAAAGACATCCTCAATTTGGTTTCGGAATTCTCATACTTCGCTACGTGACTGGGAGTTGTAATGCGGCGAAGGAAGGAGTGGTGTGGCATAACACGCACACTCCACTCCACTCCGGTGGAGAATAATATTTGAATTGCAAAATGGAGTGGACAAAACACAAATATAATTTGTGCAGTATATGCAAAATTGATTAGATTGGGTGCGGTTTTGCTTGGAACAATGTTCGCTTTATGGAAAATTGAAATTAGTCGACTTCATCCCCTCACACACAGAGAGAGAGAGACACCCGTGTGTATCCTTGTATCCATGTATCCTGACACATTAAATGGCATGCATAATTGAATTATCGAGTGGGTGCATTTTGAGCAGGGGGTCGGACACGGCTGCATACCAATCGAGATAAGAGAGAGGTCAGTCAGACACAATGGTATCCCATGGATGCAAGGTGTTTGTAAACTCCGATTTTGGCCAGTTGAAACAATTCCATGTCGATTGCAGGGCGTAATTAAATCGAGGAAGATACCACAGGGAATATATACACAGAGAGAGAGGAGAAAGAGGAATTATAATAGAATTGCCATGGGGCATGTGCTTGTTGTATCTCTGTATCCGTAAGGATTTACGAGCCAAGCCAAGCCAAACCAAGCCAAGCGAGCCATTCACAGCAGCAACCGACAATGGAAATTGCAATCCGGCTGCCAGTGTCCTGTCGCTCCTGACGACAGTCCTGTGGCAGGCAAACTGCTTATGTATGCACATATGCAAGTCAAATAAACGTAATAATAAAATTGTTGCATACCACACTCGCCCTGAATGCATGCGGCAAGCTCGAAAAATATGATATGCAAATGAGTAAGGGGCAGGGAGCAGCGAGAATATACCAACGATAAGGGTGTGTGCCCGTCTATACAAAGACATATATATATAACCGATATACGCATGAGGGTTTAACCACACAATAGCAGACGGTAAATTACAAGGGAACATAAATGTCATATCCCTTTCAACTTTCAAGGCATTAATAAGTCTTGTTACATCGGTAACTAATAAAGCTTTCAAAGGGAATTCATGCATATATAATGTTGAATTCAATTTACAGAACTTTTATATAAGAAGTATGCCTCTCTTCAAATTAAAACAAGTAACAGTTAACTACAGGTTAAGAAAATTTTATAAAATGGTTTTTCTTTAAAGTTTATTCCTTATTATAGCTGTTAAGTAACTAGTACGGCTTATAAAAATGTTATATAATGGATAGGTTGTTCTTAGACCTTCGAGTTAAGCTAACCCAAAGTTAACTACCGGTTAGGAAAGTATTTTAAAATTACCTTTACTATAAGATAAACCCCTTTTGTATAGTACAGTAGTTACTTTCCCAAAAGTAATTCATTGTTAAGCCCATTTAAATCTTTTTTAATGGGTAACCCAAAGAATATATGATAACTGTCAGATAAAAGTTTAACCTAAGAATAAAGGTTTTAAGTTTTCTTTCTTTAGAATATATTTATAATTACTATATATCAGATATATGGACCAATTAACCAGTTCTAGTAAAGGGCCTCGACGCTTTAAAGCTTATCTTCAAGTTAAGTTAACCAGAAGTTACCTACAGGTTAGGGAGATGTTATAAAATAACTTAAACCATAAGTTAAACCCTTTTTCTAGTTCAGTAATTATTTACGCCCAAGTTATTCAATACAAATCCCATTAAAATATATTTTTTTCAATAAGTAAGGTTAACCTAAGACAATAATTTAACCTAACGATTGCAGGTTAAATTTTTCTTTTATAACTGATTGGCTTTTCTGTTCTCTTCGGTATTCTTTCAGCCATAACTTTTAAAATGCCTCTTCACCATGATTGAAGGGGGGAAAGCACTTCAATTAGGGTTCTTTATCTGTGGGCGTTCACTGTACGTACCTGAGTTCTGTTAATCACTACCCGAGACAGGGAGTGGAGTGCGGAGTGCGGCAAACAAAGCGCTAAAATAACAATTTAACAACTTGTTCAAGACGAGCGAGCAACTCTGCCTCCACCTGTCAACCCTCTTACCTTTCCTGCCCACCCCTCCCCTCTGGTAACCATCCCCTCCCCGCTCTGGTAACCGCTGAGGCTCGTTATTGTCATTACCATTATATGAATGTATGCATGAACAATGCTCGGGTAATTATTGTTTTGGGGACAGACGGAGGCGATTGCGTGACTGGAGCACATTTGTTTTGTTTACGGAAAGTAATTGCAAAAGTTGTTTCAATTTTGCCCAACAGCGATAGCGGCAGGCCATCATCAGCCGACGGCGGAGGGCTAACAATCGCTACCCGAAAGAGTCCGGGCGGAGTGTTCCGAAACTCGGGAACGGGAGCAGGCAAACAATGCATAATTGGCATCAGCTTAATGCTTTAAGTTGGCAAGTGCCGGTGGCGAAAAAACAAAATGCTAAATGCAACCCAGAGCCCCGCCACCCAAGCCAAACCACCCGGCAGAAAACAGCATCAAAAACGCATTTACCCCCTCCGCCTTCGCCTTCGCCCTTGTGCTGGGCGAAAAGTTTTTAGTTCAACAAAAACTACACAAAATAAATGCATATATATACATATAGATATATGTATGGTTTGTGTGTATAAAAAATTGTAAAATAGTGATGGGGGCGTGCAGGAGTGGCCAACGGGTCTGTTTTTTTTTTTGTGTGCCATTTTCTTCGTTGCTTTGTTGAAATTACAATTTTCTTTTGCTGTGCTCTCTTTTTCGGCATTTTTTTTTTGTTACGTTTCTTTCTTTTTCGCCGTGCTGCACATCCGGCGCAAAAAGTGCATGAAAAGCGCAGAAATGGCACAACTACTATATATCTTCTTCCTCTTCTTTACTGTTTTATACTTTTTGTTGAGGAAAAAAAAGCAGAAGAGGAGCGCAGAACAAGTCGGACAGACGGACAGTCGGACAGTCGGACGGGCAGTCAGTCATTTGAGCATTTCAGCCATTCAGTCAGCTGCTAGTCAGCGAGTCATTCGCATGTTATCCACCGGGGAATAGGGTGATCCATGGGTTGAAATTGAGAAATATCTAAGGATATTGGAATTAGAGAAGAAGAGTTATGAAGATTTTAGCTACAGAAGCACCTATTTTGGTCTTAAGTATTAAAAATACAAAAGAAGATCATTAACTTTCGCCTTATTATTGTTAAATTAAACATTTATGTTAAAAGGGGAACTTTTAATGATTATGTAATAATTTTATGTTATTATGATATTGTTTTTTTTATAAATCATATTTTAACCTTAATTTATTCCGGATAAACAAAATTTTTTAATTTACAAAAATTAATATATGGTAAAAAATTCAAAGTTCTATCTTTTAATCTACATATTTTCAAAGAACCATTAAAAAACTCGACAAATTTTGACAAATTTCACAATATTCTGCAAAATAAACTGCCACATTGAAATTTTAGCTTAAAATAGTGTGACCAAAAGCTAATTTAAAGCAAAATCAAGTGGTTTTTAAAGTTTATAACAAACTTTTCCGAATTAAAATACACAAAATAAATATTAATTTGAAATAAACAAAGAAAACTACATTCCTTATACCGACTGTCCTATATAGAATTTAATATGAAATTTAAAGCGGAAACATACATATTTTTTAATAGCCTGACCACCTTACTATCAACTTTTCAGTTTATTCCCATTCCCCTCTCTTGTCTCCTGAATTTCCCTGGTCTAAACTGCAACCGAACGAAAAACGAGAAATATGTTTTTTTTTTCTGCCAGCATTTTGGCCGAAAATGTTTGTGAATTATTTAAGGGGAAACCAAAGCATCCCAAACTAAACAAAGTGAGTGGATGCGGAGGAGGTGAAGGGGGGAGCCGGAAGATGAAGCTGGGGCACTTAAAATTCAACTTGGTAAATGAATTTAAGGCTGAATTTTGCCAGTCGGCAGATATTTTCCGCTTTTCCCACAATTCATTTTCATCAGAATCCATAAACTTGGTGGTGTGCCTCTTCTTCACCCTTTGTGAAATTTGTGTCCATTGTGTGTGTGTTTGTCATTTTGTTGGTTTTCAATTGCAAATTAAATGCAAACAATTTATATTGAAAACGGGGATTGCATATTTGTGTTATTATAATAATTGTATTTATTGAATTTCAATTGAAATTAATTAAATTATATTATTTCTCTCATTGCAGGTTGGTATTCCGACTCGTTAACTATTGTTTTTTATTGAGTAAGTAACAGACGGCAATAATTTGAATTCTATAAATGTAATAAAGAGCCTCGACGAACATAATAAATTAGTTTATTTATATGAACAAGCCATAAAGTTTAATGTTTGTAAGGTTTTTTTGTTCAGCTATAAAGTCCCTTTTAAATTAGTTTAATATTTAATTACATTTGCTATTCTGTTGGCTATTTTTTCACCTCATTAGCGAGTGTTTCAAAGCGCAGTTGTTGAGATACGACTTTCTCCCCGAAAAAGAATGGGCTACAGAGTGAGTCATTGAGATAAATAGCTAAAGCATTTGGCAAATTGAAATCAAATCGATAACGAATCAAATTGAAGTCTCTCGGGGGAAACCAAATGCGAAAACACGAATCAAACTTTGACTTTGCGTTTGGGTTGGGGTTTGGTTTTTTGGTTTGAGTTTGGCAGAAATAAAAAAGAAAGATATAGATAGAAAATCCGAAAGTGCGCCAAATGCAACTAAGCGATACATAATACCGAAAAGAAAAAGAAATCCGCCGATGCCTGCCAGATAAAAGATGATTGAATGCAACTGGCTGGCGCTGACTCCGACTCCGACTCCGACTCCGACTTGCCTCCCCAAAATCCCCTAAAACCCGCTACCTTCTTGTCTGATTAACATAAATCGTGCTGGCTGCTGCCTGGCTATATCTTATTTCGATTTTTTTTTTCTTTTTTTGCCTTTGGTTTGTTTTGTTTTTTTGCTCAAATGAACTACGGGCTTATGCAAAGCTCAGATGGCGAACAGCAGCAGCAGCAGCAGGAATTGAATGGAAGCGAGCTGAAAAAAATAAAAAATAAATAAAAACGAAAGGCAGCAGTGAAATAAAATTCAAATGGGAAAGGAGCAAGGCAGGAGGAGCAGCAACAGCAGCAGGAGCAACACATCAGTGCCTGCCTGCTGACTTTTATTGCAATCGCAGGTCTCGAATTCAACGGAGCTCCGACTTTGGAACCAACGGGCCCCCAAAACTTAACCCATTTTCAGCCAAGCTGGGTGAAATGTGGCAGTTTTGGGGAAAAAATTACACATTTAATCCGCCAACTGGCATTAAATATCCTTGCGGACTCAAGTTTCATTACCTTTAAAGCTTTAAGGGGGAATTTTTAACCAATTTATGGCTTTAAATTTATTTAAAACTTGCGATAGAAAGAGGAAAAACTTTTAATTTTATAAATAACCTTTTATATACACCTTTATAGTATTTAAATATATAAAAAATACATATTAATTTGCTCTAAAATTTGGAGTCGAAAAAACATTTCTTTTATATTTTAAACTAAATATAGTCAGGTTTTCGTTATTATAATAATAAATATCTGAAAAATCTTTAAGAAAAAATTAATACTTTTCTAAAAAGAAGAAACTAACTTTGTTATGACTTTCCCCTAAAGTTGTAAGCCACAGATCGGGCATTATGTAAACATGACATGTTTCCGCCCAAAACTATAAGTAAAAACCAATTTTGCCGGCAACAATCTAGACGTTCTTTGTTCCGAAAATCGAATCTTTTTTAAAGGCAATCAAAAATCGATACCCGAGACGACGGGTTAAACTTGGAAGCCCTGGCTTTTCGGCTGCTGCTGCTGATGAGCATGAGAATGATGTTGCTGTCGGGCTGGGGACTCCGTCTGGGGCTCCTCTGGCTTTCTTCCTTTCGGTTCTTGCTTTTTTATTTTATTTTTTATTTGTATCTTTTTTTTGTTCGCTTTTGTTTCCCTCACTTCGCTTCGGTTTGAACTTCATTGTTGGCTCGCTTAAAATTCCAAACAGCAAATTGCAACTGCCAACAATTTCGAGGCTATCAGTGGCATAGCATCAGGCAGCCACGTCGCTGGTGGCTCTGGCTCTGACTCTGGCTCTGGCTCCTGCTGTTGCTCCTGCTCCTGGTGCTGCTGCTGCTTCCACTGGCAGTAATTTTATGCAAGATGCTATCTCAACACACCTCAACACGCCTGCCTCAGCAGAGGGGCAGGCGCAGAGAAATGCATGCAAGCCATTTCACTGGGTTCTGCTTCTGGCCAATGCTGCTGCTGTTGCAAGTATGACAAACAGCCTGCTGCCGTCTTTTGAATGGAATTCAATTCCCAGGCAGCAACCCTAGACGTCTCTCACATCTCGTGCCTTTTGTCTGCCTTTTATCTGCTGATGTTGCTGCTGCTGCTGCTGTTGCTGCTCCCCGTCACAGCAGCAATACTTGTTTAGCTTGTTTGCCGCTGCTGCTGCTGCTGCTGCAGTTATTGCCATTGTATCTTGATGCCTTTCAAGTGCCAATTGTGCGACCGCCCCGAACCTTTTTTTTTTTGTATTTTTTGCAAGACAAACTCATTGCTTATTTAATTTAAGGTGGGAACTTTAGCGTGTTTTTCCCCCTACCTTTGCGTTTTGTCACGAGCGAATTTATTCAAATTGAGTTGATAATAGTTGCCACTGCCGTTCGAGTGTTAATTGTTGTCGTCGCCGTCGTCGTCGTCGGCACCCTCAGAGGAGATTGCTGCTGTGTATTTAATAAATATTTGCTCAGCAACAATAGCAACTGTCAAAGTTAATCAACAATGAGAACGGCAACGCTGCTGCTCTTTTTTCTGCATTTTTTTTTTTCTTTCGCTCTTTTATTGCCAGCTAAGACTTGTCCGGCGTAATTCACGATTTCCGGCTGTAATTGAAAAGATACGCCAGACAAGTTGCAGCAGCAACATTTAGCCAGCTACAGAAACTGAGTCGCCGCACGGCGCAGTGCATTAATTATTCATGAGTTGTCGCGCACAGCCAACCAAACAGGCGACATTGCTAAAGCAACAGCAGCAACAACATCAGCAGCAGCAGCAGCAACATCAGCATTAGCTGCAACAGCAACAGCTACGTCAGCTCAGCTCAGCGGCAGCGGCAACATAATTATTCATGCGCGCTTATCGCCAGTAAGGTAGGCAACACCATTTTAACCACAAGCGGATTATAATTATCAACAGTTGCCATCAGAACTGACAGGCGGACAGACGGACGGACGGACGGACAGTTGCTGCTACTTGGAGGCGCAGCAGCAACATGTTGCTGGCAGTAGTGCATAATGCATTGCCGATGATCGTGGTGCTGATGATAATGATGATGATGATGATGGTGATGCAGCCAAAAGGCGCAACAACGAATATAATTACACGGCTAAAGCAGCAGCAAACACAGCAGCAGGACAGAAAGACAGACAGCTGCTTTAATTGATGTTGATTGCTATCAACAACAACACACACTGCCTCCAAGTTCTTTGCGTTTTGTTTCGGGGTCTCTCTCTATCTCTCTCCCTCTCGAGTTTCATTGCCCTCTTTTGTCAGAGGTGGAAACCTTTCAGAAGCAACAACAACAACAACAAAAATAAATAAAATAACGAGGCAAAAAAATGAGGAACAATGGAAAACCAAAGTTTGATTGCATGTCAGCGTGGCATTAGGAGCAATCTTGGCCCCATCCCACCAACAGAATTAGCATTACTAAAGTGTGCTCGGATAATGACTAAATCGGAACGGAACAGTGGTAAATACTACGCCCATGCTATAAAATTTAAGCACCTGATCATGCAAGAACTGAAAATGAAAGAAAAGTGAGTTTAAGGAACAAATGAGAGGTACAAGTGATTAGTAGGATAATTAGAGGTCTTACTAACTGGCCAAGCTTGTATGAACTTATAATTTCCAACAGCTTCTGGCCTAGCACAGATTAGACACGAAAAAGCAGAAGCAACTCGCATTTATATCAAAATTGTTCAAATAAATTTATAATTACCGATTGGTTTCTATTGATTTTAACTACCAATATTTATTAACTAATATACTATTCACTAATAATAAAGCTTAATGGCTCATAACTAGTATATTTTATGAGGGCAACGTAAAAATCATGAAAAGCATTAATGCACATTCAATAATTAAAAGCATTAAATACGTTGAAATATGAAAAAAGGTATTAAACTGAAATTACTCGACAAGCTGTTTAATTTACTTCTTTTTTGGCCTTAACATTTACGCTTACTTTTGGGCTCCCAAAAAAATATTATGGGTCATATATCCGATTTATAATTTAACCTAGTGGCCGCGCTGATGCTGATGCTGCTGCCGCTAATGTTCATACATATATTTTATGCTTTAATATACACATTTATTTTCCGGACCATTTGGGTTTATTGCCCTTTTCGGTAGTTAAGCGATTCGGCGGTAATTGAAACTTGGGGCGATTGTCAAGGCAACTTGTAAACGGCGCTTTTGCGACAATTTTATTTTATTTGTCCTTTTACTGTTCGCTGTTGCTCCCTCTTTTTTCGCCGGTTCAGCAGAGAGGTCCTGTGATGAATCAATCAAAATTTAATTTGCCACGGGTCCCCTGTAAGCATTTAAATTTTAATTAACATTTGAGTTGTGCTGCAAAAAGAGCATCTCCTTTCCCATTCCTGCTTTTTTTGTGCTTATCCCGTAAAAATCTCTCCACTCTTGGGAGGCCATCTCTTTCGCTCGCTCTTGGTGCCTCTCTTTCGCTTGGAGTTGCAATGCGAGAGAGAAAGAGGAAAAGAGAGCGAGAGAGAGCAATGGCAGCCATGTTTGTTGTATGGCGCTCACTCATTAAAGCCTGGCTGTGCGAGCAGGACAGCAACAGGCTGCTACAACTTTTGGCGCATGTTGAGCTGCGCATGCAAAAAGGAAGGAAAAATATAGGAATAAGGAAGAGGAAAGGGCAGGGGGTGGGATGGGAAAAAAGGAGGATAAGGGAAGCAGGAGGAGAAGCTGGGGGGGGGGATGGGAAACTTTGCGACGCCTGCTGGCTTTTAGTTTGCCTTTTAAATGTTTAAACGATTAAGTCGAATTTTAATTTGGCCGCAAAGCATAACACGACTCGACTTGTTTGCTTGTGCGCGTGTAAGTGTGTGTGTGTGTGTGTTTTGGCCCCTGGGTGCGGACCTGAAAACTAACAGAAATGTAAAGCAGGCAATAAAGTGGCAACACGCTGACTTTGCCCATAAACTAACTAACCGAATCAGTTTGGGGGCGTCTCTTTCAGCTCTTGTTTTTTGCTTTTGTTTCTGTCTCAGTGTCTTTGCCCCCTTCGTTTTGTGGCTGTCCATTTAGAGATGGAAGTGTAAACGATAAATGATAAACGATAAACTGACATGCAAATCTGGGGAAGGGGAGCCAATGATCTATTACTACGTTTCCTGTGCGAAAAAATAGATTATCGAAACGGATGCTTAACTAATGCCAAGGATTTCATTAAATGAAGAATTCTGAAAGCATAAAGTGAATCTTAATGATGGGAAAATTTAATGTTACACATTAAAAAATGGGATAAGAAAATAATTTCAATAGTTAATTTATTATCATTTAATTCTAAGTAAAATAATATAGAATCCTCACTAGTTTTAGCTTGTAAACAGAGGAGAAAAATTAATAAACGCCAAGGCATTATTTTCAAAAATTTGTTTGTGAAATTTTATCTTTGTTAGTATTTTATTTCATATTAGGACCAAATATTTACTCTTTTCCCATAACATAAAACAATCAGCGTTTATGGAATCTCCCCGAAATGTTTGCACACTTGATTATACATATTTATAATTTTGGTCTTCTCGACAGCCAAAAACAAATAAAAACACTTGATGAATACAAATATAGGAAAACAATGCGGTCTTAAAGATTCAATATAAATATGAACGAACTAAAGGCTATTTGTAAAGATGGATACATCAGAGAAATGTAAACAAATATTTAGATGTCAGGAGTATTTGCACTATAATAACAGATGAAAACCTATTATTGAAGTTACTAAAATTAGTAAAAAGCAACAATAAGTTTGTTATTTGATATAAATAGCTTAACCTAACAGTTACGGAATACAAAACGCTGTTTTTTGTATATTTTTTCTACACCTCTGAATATACATTTTCTCCCCCAACCCGTGTTGTTCGTTCGTCTCTTGGGAGGCTGAGTTGCCCAAGTGGATGAATGGAACGGCAACGAGTCTCTGGCTTTTTGGGTCCAAATGAGAAGATGACTCGGCTTCTCTCTGTCCTTACCTCGCCGTCCGGGTCTCCCGCTGCTGACACTCATTAATGTTTAAAGTGTTTTATGATATGCATAATTGCTTGTACAGATAATAAAGTTTTCTGCCCGAACAGTGGCCACCCTCGCTTAGCTTTCTGGCCCCTGGGGTCATTTGTCCATTCACTTAATTAAAATGCAAATGGAAATTCTTCAAATGGCTTGCAGTGCTGAGAAAATGTACCCGGGGAAGAGAGAAACTTTGCATATCTCATGGCCCTCATGGTGACAGGTTCCCTTTTCCCGACGTTTGTTTTTTGCCTTTCCCTTTTTGTACAGAGGAAAGTGTAACAGAAAAATTCATAAATAATGAAATATGAATACAAATATTGTAAATGGCGGTTACCTAAATAGAAACAATTGTATTTTGGGGTATGGACTTTAGATAAACACGTTTTACTTCGAGGTACGTGTAACTAAAAGTATACCAAATAAATATTAAGAATTGTATGGCGTTACGCATCTTATTCTTTATATTGTCTTTGGTGTTACTTTGTTCTCCTTGCAAAAATCCTAAGTAATATTTACTAACAGAGCAAAAACAATCTTCCTTTATTTTTACACCTATATTTGAATCCATTCACAGGCTCATTATCAACTGATTTTATCAGCTTGTATTTTTCGCCGTGTACTTCTGCTATTTACGGAAGTTTTTCCTGTTTGCATTGTCTTTCTTGGTGCTACCGAGTTTACGACGCGTGAACGGCAACAGCAACTCATCCACAAAAGAAGAGGCGACAAAATTCGAGGGGTCCGGAGCGGAGCTCTCTGCCCTCCGCTTACCCCCCCCCCCCTTGCTTTTTCGCTTAACAAGAGGGGAAAAGAGATCTTCGATGCTTCTGCATCGTCGGCTTCTGGCTGGTTCTCCTCTTCGTTTTTTTTTATCATTTTGTTTTTTATTGTACAAGCGTTTCCAGTGAATTTTTTGATGATATCTTTGAATGTTAACATTCACAAAAGCGTAAAAATTGTTGCCCCTCTTTTTCAGCCTTCGCCGGTTTCGCCCTTTCCTCCTTTTCTTTCCCCCCTACCCCTGCTGGTATTAGTTTATATATCGGCTTTATGAGGCACTTTTTACTGCTCAACCTCTGCTCTGGACCCTTTTCCATGTGTGTGTGTGTCTCTGTTGGCTTGAGTATTAAGTGAAATTCTTTTGTGTCGACAAGCGAAAATAAAATTCACACACTGCCGAACGTGCCTCAGTAAAAGAGGAAGACTGGGGGGGAATAAACACTGAAAGAATTCTAGGTGTGATTTTCTGGTTTGAGATGTGTTACATATTTTGTCACCTTTTTTTAAATATTAATGTGATGCCTGAACCAGTTGTGAATTTAAAGTTCTTAAAGTTAGGCAAACTTAAGTCTTAAGCTTATACTATTAGGTAGAGATTATTATCTGATAAAGGTTGGAAACTGCGAATTTTAGTAATCAAACCAAAGTATAATTTTGGCAATTTTAAACTAATTAAAATAAAAGAGATACTTTGGTTTCCATATATCAAATATCAACAGATCCTGATCAATGGGAGTGACCAATAAATCGCCGAGTCATCGACATTAAAAATAAACATTTACATAGCTAAACAATGAGACATTTTTTAATTTTCCCATAAGTACAAAATTTTATTTGCCGTGTAAGAGAGATGGAACGACCGAGTCACACAATGGTTGTTTTTTTTTAAAGAGGGAAGGACGAAGGGTTTGGAGGGTTAACTGGCAACTGGCAACTGGGACTTGATGATGATGCCGGGCCCTCTTTCCACTCCTCAGACCTCACCTTACCTTCTCGTTTTTACCTGGCGGGCACACACAATCTCTCACAATAACAACGAAAATCGGAGGGTAAAAATACAAAAAAAAAAGGTGCAAAAGCAACAACAAAGGAACCGAAAACGAGCGGACTGACGGAGTGAGAACAGCAACAACAACAACAACAACATTAACAACAACAAAAGCGGCAGCAACAACATTAAGGTTGAAACCAGCAACAACAACGAAATACACCCAATGACAAGCTGCTCGGCAATTTGACATAATTTATACGTCAAATTACTGCAAATTGATGCTAAATGGCTTCAAATTGAATTGACTGGCGCAGAAGAGGCAACAACACCAACAACTACAACAACATGTGAAAAAATACGACAGCAACAACAACCAACTAAAGAAAGAGAAGTGAAACAACAAAATGTAGCGCCCTGGCGGCGAAAATAGCAACAACAACAACTGCTGAAACAACGTACCCACCTCACCGTGTCGACAGTTGTCGTTGTTGTTCGAGACGCTTTTGCTGTTGATGTTGTTGTTGTTGTTTTGGTGCTCACTCAAACGAAAACATTTTAGATTTGTAATGTGGGGACTGAGCTTGTTGTTGTGTTTGTTGGTGTTGTTGAGTTTGTTGGTGTTGCTGGTGCTAATGTTTCTCTGGATGCTGTTGGTGATGTTGTATCTCTTCTAGCTGTTTTTAGATTGCTGATGTGCTTCATGTTGCTTCTGTGCCCACTTGAGCTTTTAGAGCCAAAGTTAATGTTGGTGTCGTTGGTGTTGCAAGTGTTGTTAAAGTTTATGGTGTTGTTTAAATTTCTTGCGTTGTTGATGTAACTTCAGTCCCTATTCTATGCTGTTGCTATACTAAACTAGACGTTTCAGATAGAATATAAATAAGATTTACCTTAAAGGGGAATTAAAGTCCAACAATTATGCCTCTGTACTTCTAGTTTGTCTCTTACTTTTTAATGATGGGCAGTAAAGTAACAATAAACTGCGTAAATATCCATGAACATTTTATATGGTAACACAAAAGAAAAGAAACTCCTCAATAATCTCTAAACTAAAACGTTTAGATATTTAAATAAATATTTACAGTCACAAAACTTTAAACAACCAAAAGACATGATCCCGTTTTAATGCAGTCACAACTAAGCCGTTTTAACAAGCCTTATTAATCTTTTAAGTCATCTTGCTGTAAGTCCTCTCTCGCATAATTAATAAATTTGAATCCCAGAGCCACTTAGCAAGCTCTTAAATATGCACAGTTCATGAAACCTGTCTGAAATAATCTCCTTAATTTTCCACTAATTCCATATTTCCCATCTCTCTCTCTCTGTCGTTGCAGGTAAGAATTCTAAATGTGTTGGCCTATAGCAGCGGTAACTGGTGACTGTGCAAAGCCGGGCAAATAACTGAAAACAGCTCAATTGCCGGCACACACCCACTC
>VNJS01001791.1:0-21538 GCA_008042575.1 Drosophila watanabei | reverse complement strand
GATGTACTTAGTTCAGAAGATTTTGGATATCATATGCGCCGGTCATCGCCAGGCAGACTAACTATAAAGGTCTCAACTCAACTCACGCAATCCACCTCATTGCAAACTTCTGACTAAAGTTATAAAAAATGTTTTTTCCGTCACAATAAAAATTTTTTTTTTAATTTGAGTTTGCGCAGTGCACTGCCTAACCTGGTTTTGGTGACGCGTTGAGTAAAAAGTGTCACTGTCAGCTTGTTTCTGCATATTTGTGTGCAAACCTGCCGTTCTCAACCTATGTCTCGATGGTCCCTGTTTCATCCTGGCTGTATGGGCAACAGAAAAGGCTTACCTATCGTGATTATGTTTTGCTGATGGCGCAGAACAGATAAGACGGCTGCACCAGCATCAGATTGCGGCAGGAGCCCCCCTGGCAGTGGTATACTATTTTTGGGACGGGAGACAGTGTCGTAATTTCTATTTTATGGTGCTCCTCATAAACTGGATACAAACAAGTAAGCAGCCCCAGCCGAAAGTGCTCGACTGTGATTTACCCGGTATCCAAGGCTTTATGAATCAAATAAATAGTCAAATCCATGCTTAGTAAAATTTGAGGCGGTATCCTCTAGCTACCCCTGTGAACCTTGAATCCCGGTACATAGCCCGAGGAAATGTCTTACTACACATTTTGCAGTGAGAGTTAGTTACAGTGACCTCAAAAGTACACAAGTGGAGAAGGAACAGAAAAAAATTGACATAAAATGTTTAAAGTTTCAATAGTCTCTCAAGCGAGACCATTTAATTGTGGCCAGAGCGAGCAAAAGCAGGAGACTCGAGCACCAAATTTATGGCCCCTCTTAAACCGTCTGTTATAAAATAGAATAATTTCTCTGCCATGCAAACAGCAGTAGCGTATCACCCTTCACGGGGGAAAGCTTAAGAACGAATTCATTAAATAAATGGAGTGGTAGAAGAGCTCACAATCAGCTGGAACCTCTACGTGATGATATTGAAATCTTCAAAGGTTTTAGTCCTTCGTAGGGGTTCATTTTCAAGTTGCCGCCCATGAGCCTGGAATCCTATCAAGAGCTGGGCGGATATGGGTTTTGATGGCGCGGTAGGAAAAAACAACCAACGATAACATTATTTTTGCCGACAAAAAGTCAGAAAACAGCGTTAATTTTTTATGGTCACTTGTCAGAGATTTCGTGTAGCGTCACAAAAAGTTACAATGGGCAAAACTGGTCTTCATTCCCCTTTTATCAGTTGCAAGTCTTGGGGTATTATTGTTTTGGGGTCACCGATTCCGAGGTCAGAACTTTAGAACTTATAACTTAAAAAAATGATAGGAAAGCAAACAAACTTTTTTAATAAAAAAAGAAGTAATAAGTATCCATTTCTCTTAAGATAGTTGGAAATTGGTATATATAATGGTACATGGTGGTAATATTTGTATATCCTTGCAGGGTATTATAATTGCAGTCAGAAGTTTGCAACGCATTATAGGAGTCATCTCCTACCATATAAAGTATATATACTCTTGATCAGCATCAACAGCCGAGTCGATCTAGCCATGTCCGTATGTTCGTCTGTCCGTTCGTCTGTCCAATAATATGCAAACTAGTCCCTTAGTTAGTGAAAATAAACTTTGCAGATAGTCTTTTATATACTCTCACTCGTACATAAGTCGGAACGGGCCAGATCGATCGACTATATCATATAGCTGCCATACAAACGATCCGTTCATTTGTAGAAAAAAAATTATAACTCCACTGTTTTTTAATATATTTGGATTAGCTCTCGGTTATAAGCTTTATATGTTATTTGAGATATTCAGATTTTATTTTTAAATCGGCCTACTATATCATAAGCTGCCATAGGAACGGTCGGAAAATATATATAAAAAAATATTATAACTTTGTCATAACTTCTTCCACTTTGAGATACAAGCATTCTATACTATTTCAGAATTTTGTTGTAAATTTCATTAAAATCGGACGACTATATCATATAGCTGCCATAAAAACGATCGGTAAATGTGTCGGTAAGCTTCATTTTACTTTACATGTAAAAATGTAAAACTGTAAAAATAAAGTGAATATGAAAGTAATTCATTATTTATTAGATGGGTATAGATTATAATTAATGCAATTGAAATCTGCAAGGGTATACAAACTTTGGCATGCCGAAGTAAGCTTGTTTTTCTTGTTGTATTTTTTAAAACGCAAAACTCTAAATAGCTTAAAACAAAAAAATATGCCTTATACCACTTGCAAAACAAAGGGCTCATTCTATTTTTTACAGTTTGGCATTTTCTTCTAAGTGTTCCCCTGGAAGCTATATGAGATATAGTTGTTCGATTCTCATAAAATTAAAACATAAATTCTGAAATATTACAAAATGCCCATATATCAGCTAATTAAGACAGGCCGACAGCATCATAGAACCGTAAACCGATATAAACTTTTCCGAAGGATTCCAATGCACTGTACTTGAATCTGGCCTCAGATTTAGTCTATTAATTAAGTTTTTTCAGATATTCCGACTTGAAAGTTAGAAAAAGCTGTTTTTATGGTGTTTTAACTTTAATGCGGATATTTTTATCTATACAATCTACGGTATCTTAAAGTACTTTGACCTCCATAATTAGTTTTAAAAATTTGAAAACTCTTGATGTGATACCGAGATATTGTCTTTTGGATTTATATCGGTTTTCCCCATATATTTCTGAGTTGAACATATACATATATGGAATATTCTGATTCTGATTCTGATAATACCGTATCGATTTTACCCCCCAGAAATATGGGTATTGAAGTTATAGCACCTCAAAAGTACTACAAAACGTATAGGCCGATTAGAGTTCAGCGCATCGAAATCCTTCTGAAAAGTATATTACGATTTTCGGTTCTGAGATATTTTCATTTTGTTGGCCTGTGTAATATAACCCTATATATAACAGTTTAAGCGAGTTGTGAATATATTTAGTTTGCAAAGTGCGAGTCGCAGCCACTGTGGCAGGTTTCTCGTCAGTCTTGCTCGCTTGGCTGCCTATCGGTATAACTTAACCTCTCTACTGCCGACTGAATTCCTCGGTACAGACTTGGAAAGAGAAACCTATATAAACTCAGGGGCACCGTCATAATTAAAATGTTTAATGGGCATCTTAAGAAATCATTTAACGCCGAATTTATGCGCAAAGCGCCGTGCCAGAATGACAGGCTGTCTCGGAGAAGTAAGGGCGTTCCATAAAAAAATAGACTAACAATAGCTCGGTAATCTAATCAGCTTGGCTATAAAATTATAGACACAATTTCACTGGACATGGTCATGGGCTTGACCATGCATTTCTTGGAACCGGAAGAATCCTATTAGGGAACGCTTAGAAATGCAAATGCGGCTGCTAATGAAACTCCACATTGCTGTGACCACACAGAAACGCAGCAATGGCAGGGAGATGGCCCCGGAAGAATGAATCCAGTTGGCAGATATACCTAATTTTTCAGCTGATTTAACAGCCGACAACATTCGTTTTTGCCGCGATCGATTTTTGACCGACGACGCTTGCAACTCTAATCATAACAAAACAAAACACACAATACTTAAATACAAATAATTATTGTATTCGTTTAGGCAGACGCCAGCCTATGGCCTAGAATCGAATTATCGCCCCGGGACGTCGTTGTCGGTTCTGCGAGGGTAAAAAGGGGGATGGGGTTAGGATTAGGGACCAGGACCTCTCGAAGCGGTCTCACGGTGCCCAGCAGCGAAATTGTTGCCATCGCAGCTAATGGGGTGGTAGAAGGGGAAAGATGACGTTGTTCCGGCGGACCGTCTGGGAAATCCGCTCTTGTTGTTCCTGCTATACTTATACGTGTGTAATCTGAAGAGCACAACACAGCGGGTGGCTCTTGGTACCTCATCGCTCTCACGTTACTGAACGTGGCCGGGACGTCCACGTTCCCGAGCTCAGTTCCCCTGCTCTTTTTTGCATATATGTATGTATGTTCGCGGCATTAGCAGCGTCCAGCCGAGCCGCACGTCGGTTTACACTTCAACGTGTGTAGGGCAGCTTTTCCGCCTTATAAACAGAGCTGCCGCACTCCAGAGCTTCAGCAGGGACTTCAGTCTTCAGTCATATCGATGGTTGGCAAGTGGCGGTGAGTGGCGAAGTGGCGCGGCACTTAGCCACGATTCTAAAGCATATCACAGCGGTGCAGTTTTTAAATCTATTTACTAGATCTTAGCGAAGACTTGACTCTGAAACAACACAGAGAAAATATGGCCCACGTTCAGAGAGACAGAATAATCAGATATGTACGTACTCATTTCATTTTGGAATATGTTTACTCTTGGGTAAATTGGGGATTAATTAATTTTATTTTAGCTAGTAAACATCTCTATGAAAACGATCGGAAATAATTATAGATATAGAAAATTAGTATTAGTATATTAAATATATAGAACTCGAATCCTTACTTCTTGCTGCGCTAACGTTTTTGTCTTGATTTTTTAATTAAAATAGTTTGAACTACGATCTTGACTTGGCTTATTTAGTCAGTTTTAAAAAGGATTTTTTAAAAAATTTGTTAGATTTTCAACCGAAGGTTTCTATGTTTAATTGAATTGGCTTATTTTATCTATTTTATAAAGAGTTTTGATTAAAATTATTTGATTTTAACAATATTTTCAAATGTACGTCTGTATTTATAAATGCGTATTCTGGTAACTGTGGCTATCACCAAATACATTTGTAAGTGCTTATTTGTCTCTTAGATCTTTGAAGAACTTGATTGGAACATGAAATTCAAAGAAGTTTTATTTGTTGTTCAGTATTATTATTATTTTATTAAATATATAATTTTCAAAACAGTTAGAAAACAAGAAAGGAAGTTAACTTCGGCAACTACAACTACAGTTTTACATTAAGAGGTTTGAAATTGTATTGTTAATAATCTATAAAAATAATATCCATATCTTATATAATATGAATTATATATATAAACTTCCATATTCATATTATTTTTACGTTTTTACAACTACAGTTTTGCATTAAGAGGTTTGAAATTTCCTTCACATCTACTCATCGATTCTAAAATAATTTAAAATGCTTGATTCTCAAAGTAGATGCAAATATGTTGAAAACTGACAAAGTTTAAGTTTTTTTATAAAAATGTCCCGATCTGTTCTATGGCAGCAATATGATAAATTTGTCCAATTTTGTATACCCTTGCAGGGTATTATAATTTCAGTCAAAAGCTTGCAACGCAGTGAAGGAGGCATTTCCGACCCTATAAAGTATATATATTCTTGATCAGCATTAACAGCCGAGTCGATCTAGCCATGTCCGTCTGTTCGTCTGTCCTTCTGTCCGTCCGTTTCTACGCAAACTAGTCCCTCAGTTTTGAAGCTATCTGAATGAAACTTTGCAGATAGTCTCTCACTCGTACATAAGTCAGAACGGGCCAGATCGGATGACTATATCATATAGCTGCCATACAAACGATCCGTAAATTTGTTGAAAAAAAATTATAACTTCACTGTTTTTTGACATATCTTAATCAACTCTCGGTTATGAGCTATATATATTCTAGATTTTCTGATATAATTTTATAAAAATCGGACAACTATATCAAATAAGAACGGTCGGGAAATTTTTAGAAAAATATTATTACTTTGTCAGTTTTCAACACAACTTCTTCTAATTTTAGATACGAGCATTCTATATTATTTCAGTATTTTGTTTCAAATTTCACAAAAATCGGACGACTATATCATATAGCTGCCATACAAACGATTGGTAAATGCGGATGTAAATTACATATGACTTTACATGTAAAAAAGTAAAAGAATGTAAAACTGTTAAAATAAAATTGAATTAATAATAATTCATTTTAAAACAGATAGATTTCGATTATAAATAATGCAATTAAAATCTGCAAGGGTATACAAACTTCGGCGTGCCGAAGTTAGCTTCCTTTCTTGTTTTTTAATAAATCCGAAATTTTGAAATAATATATACAGCTAATAACCGAGAGTAGGTCAAGATATATATAATAACGGCGATGTTATAATTTTTTGTCTACAAATTTAAGGATTGTTCCTGTGGCAGCTATATGATATAGTTGACCGATCCGGCTTGTTTTGACTTTTATGAGAAGTGAGAGTATATTGAAGACTATCTACGAAGTTTTATTCAGATAACTTCAAAGCTAAGGGATTAGAATGCGTATAATCGGGTAGACGGACAAACGGACAAAGGGACAGACGGACATGACTAAATCTAGTTGGCTGTTATTGCTGATCAAGAATATATATACTTTATAGAGTCGAAAGTATCTGTTTTACTGCGTTAAAACCTCTGACTAAAATTATAATACCAAAGCCAAAGCTTTTTGGATGAAATTAAAAGCAAAATTTTGCAATTCATAATCTGTTAAGTAAGCAATTTTTTCACCAATATGCTAATTCATCTACTTTATCCCCTAAACCTGTGGAGTATTTGGCTGCCAGTCGAGGTAGGATGGCTTCTTAGGCATGGATACTGACCTTAAAGTATTAACAGTAATAAATTCGCACTGAAAGATTACTAAAGCTAAAGCTTAAGGATAAAGGATACAAGAGCCTTCGAGAAGCGTCAAAGAGAATGGTGCAAATTTGGTTCGGAGCACGACAGCAAGATAAACTAAAGAAGGACCGGGAGGGGAACAAGAACGGGAACGGGAACTGGAGCCACCAAAATATGTGTAAGAGTAGAGTATCAGATTTCGAGCGCTTAAAAACATTCTCATATATTAGACGTTGTCACTTTGACATTTTTCCTGCTCTTTTACATGGCAATAATCATAATTCATTTTTCTCGCGCTCTCTCCCCCGCTCTTCGAGGAGATAAGGGGCGTGACACGGCGGTGGAAGGGGCAGAACGAGCTCAACTCCGCCGAAACAGCAGTCTGTAGTAATTTTATGTGTTGGTAGCTGCGACCGCTTCTTCTACATGTTTAATATTATTTATGGGATTTACGTCCCGCAAAGCAGCCAAGATATATACATATGTACATACATATAAATATACAAGGGCACTTCTGCTTAGGGCTTGACTGCAGACGGAACCCGAGCGAAAGATCGGGCGAAAGCCGCAGAAGCCGCGTTTCGTGTACCGACAAGATGTGCGAAATGGGAATGTGACGAAAATCTCGACGTCACTTTCAAAAAATGTGCAACAAAATGACACAGATGCAGAGCGGACTGGAACGCGATCGGAGAAGGCGAGGCAGTACGGATGGGACGAAAAAGCCTCTAAGAATGCGCTCCCTATGAATATTATAAAGTCATGTGGAATGGAAATTGCCTCGGTGGCGGCCGACTGCCCGTTAAGGCTGTTTATTTTTGCCCAAATCCACCGTAGCACTTTGCAATGTGAGAATTAGTCTGTTGAGAGAGGCTGAAACTAAAGTATGCACCAATTATTTTGATTAATGTCAAAGAAATCGCGTGTCCCGCGCATTTGATGTTGGTTCTCGTCCGTCTCCCCGCAGACAGGAAAAGGTCTTGCGCACTTTTCCCAAGCTGCGGTTGGCTGGTTCGTTTTTGGCACGACACCAGCGGACTCCCCAGTGATTATGGAACGATGCTGGTAATCTTTGATCTGACATTTGCGAAAATAAAAAGTATAAAAGCTACAATCGACTGCGGTATACCTGGTACTCAAAGTTTTTGTGTATTATGTTAAATGTACTTTAAAAATCAAAATTTTATAAATATTCTAAGCTGTAACTGCATCTTCCCGGTGTTTACCACCACATTGGACATAGATGACGATGGAAAAAGGTCGATTGCGACAGTGATTCAAAACAAACTGCCTAATTTGAAGTAAACCAAATATTACTTAGAAATTACAAAATAGAAAATTGACATCAAAATCTTATTTTCCATTTTCCTGACATTTTTTAAGTGGTTTTCCAAAAGTTTAACTTTTTCTGTATCGCATGGGAATGCCTTATTAGACATTTACATTTTTGGGATTACTTAAAAGGCCAATATTGACCAAAATAATTATAAGCAACAATTATAGTGCGAACTAAGAGCACAAATGCATGCAACCGATTAGAATATCATTATGTCATCAAATTTTGAAGCTCATATAGTCTCTGCGATCTGTTGTTTACCGGTCATAGATAGAATTCTATACATAGGTAAATGTTTACACAAAAAATACCTGGAACGCAAAACATAACTAAGCTGGCTAAATCATCCCCGTTGTTGAACATTAAGTTTTTTTTTTCTGTTTCGAAAACTTTTGTCTCCTGACTACACACATTTCAATAAAACGAGAATACCCTTACAAGCTTCTAGTTCCCTAGCTTAAAAAATACCCAGCGAGCCAAGATTGTGTAGACGGGCTGCATCGTAGGATGACTATGAAGATAACGATGAGTAGGCGTTTACTGGCCGCTAGTTTGGGCACTGTGCGGCCAGGTTATGGTCCGTCAGAGGCTTCATGATTATCGGCAGGGCCGACTGACAGTAGCTGTTAGCTTCCTGCCAAACATATGATTAGTGATTTCTGTGCGAAGCCCGACACAAAGCACGGCAAGCGTTGAGATTAATTTTCTTACCAAATGATTGTGCTTTTTTGGATTTTGGGAATTTTCTGCTGCTTCTATGCGCCGATTGATAAAAGAGAATCATAATTTCCGTTTGCAGTTTTTTTGGTACTCGCCGCTGCTCACGCTGCCTGGCTTCGATCAGCTCCACCGAGTTAGTGATGCGCGCCCGAAACCTGGTCTTTCACGTAAACTGCTTCTGCTGCACAGTCTGTCACACGCCCCTGACGAAAGGCGACCAATACGGCATTATCGATTCCCTTATATACTGCAGGTAAGCGGCAAGCGAAATAACATTTTTTCCTTACTAAGAGTAATCTCTCATAGGACCCACTACAGCATAGCGAGGGAAGGTGATGCCGCCTCTTCCAGCATGAGCGCCACCTATCCGTACAGCGCCCAGTTTGGGTCGCCGCACAACGACTCCTCGAGCCCGCACTCGGACCCTAGTCGGAGCATTGTTCCTACAGGCATTTTCGTGCCCGCGTCCCACGTCATCACCGGGCTTCCGCAGCCTGCGCGTCAGAAGGGCAGGCCTCGCAAGCGCAAGCCCAAGGATATCGAGGCGTTCACCGCCAATATAGGTAGGTTGTAAATTCCCAGTACTTTTGCGACGCAACTGCCGACCATAAAAATGGCAAGCGTGTAGTTTGGGTCTTTATGGCCACAATGTGTTTAGTGTTACTGGAATCGACACTAAAGCTGTATATTGGCGCCATTGAAGCTGCAGCACCAGTTTTTATGTGCCTAAGTCGTAAATTCCGATGGTGCAGTAAAAGCAGCAAGACTTACAAGAGCCTTTGGATTGATTTCAGATCTCAACACCGAATATGTGGACTTCGGCCGCGGCTCGCACATGAGCTCCTCGTCGCGCACCAAGCGAATGCGAACATCCTTCAAGCATCACCAGCTGCGTACGATGAAGTCCTACTTTGCAATCAATCACAACCCCGATGCCAAGGACTTAAAGCAATTGTCGCAGAAAACTGGTTTACCAAAGAGAGTCCTACAGGTGAGTCAGGCCAACCAGCAAAAGAAACTGCAGTTGCTTAGCGGCATTTATTGATTTCCCGTAGGTCTGGTTTCAAAATGCTAGAGCCAAGTGGCGCCGCATGATGATGAAGCAGGACGGCAGCGGCATGATGGAGAAGGGTGATGGCGGACTGGACCTCGAAAGCATCTCGGTACACAGCCCAACATCGTTCATACTAGGCGGTCCAAACAGTACCCCGCCCCATAACCTAGACTAACAGTTGCTTACGGAAAGCCGAGCCGGAATTAAAAGCGAAATAAACGTCGGGAACAGGCAAGAAGCTTGCAAAAACTTGCATATCCTATGCGCAAGTACCGGTTTTCCCTACCTGTATTCCAGTCAGTGTGACGGATCCGACTCCAGTGAAAGCTTTGGAAAGGAACCGAGCCGATATAGTTGCACTCAATGCAAATAATCGATGCCTACTTTATATAATGTCTAAGGAATTCTACATATGCATAGCTGAATTAAAGCGTATTAGTTGTGTATTTTGGCAATCGCTTATTTGCCGTTTTGTCAGAACTTGAGTTTGACTGTTCCAAAGCGGTCTAGGAACCCTTCTTTGAAGCATCACTAGTGCTTTCTTCCTTTCGTGTTAACATTCATTTGTAAATATATAACAGACCCTAACCTTGTGTACTTGCGTAGCAGACGATATTGTTAATTTATTATTATTTTTAAAATTGAATTAATTATGTATGTATATATAATTACGTAACATGCATATAAGTACATATTGAAATGTATTTAATATTTATTGCCCAAATCTAATAGTTAGAGAAGAATTTTGTTTAGAGACCCCCTCTATATAATATAGTGCATATATATATGTATGTAGTATTATGGTGCATTAATTGCTTCGCCTCTGCTGACAAATAGAGATTTGAGCGCTTAAAACGATAATGTCATTAAGTTGTTAGCTATGACGAGTAATCGAAGCAATGGACACAGAAAGATTTGTACTTACAAATAGTTTAACCATAAGATGTACCATAGAAGCCAAATAAAAATTATTGAAACAATTAAAACTGACTAACAAGCCCCATGGCGACTTTAATTCCTACAAAAAAATGTAATACTTTTTGGATTTCATTTCAAGTTATACTGTACACAGTGTACCCACATTAATTTTTAGTGGAACTCTTTCCGTTTCTTCTTTAATATGGCTGAATTTTCAAATAACTGTGGGCAAAAGAATAAAGTGAATTTTCAAATAAACCTTTACAGGCTTAACATTTCGGGCTAATATATTCTTTCTGTCTTGACAAGACTATATATGATATCTGGGCTAATTTTCATAAAAATACCATTATCAGTAATATATTTACGATTGCGTTTACAATTAACAAAAGTGAATTTTTCGATTTTTACAATGTTGAAACTAGTGAACAAAGGTTTTTTTGTGTTTTGAAAAAATTTTTGTATGCTTAATCGTTACAAATGTAAGGAAGGGCTAATAGTGAATCTTTTCTATGGAAATCTTAAGTTTAAGACTAGTTCAACGCCTTCAAGGATGCTTGAAAAACCGTCGAAGACATGACTTGTTTCAGTAGATTTTTGGATATTCCCAAAATTCAAGCGTCCACTCCTTGGAAAGCGTTTCGAGTCAATTAAGGAGATAAAAACTGAATGGAAGAATGTGCAGGAAATTAAAAAAAAAGAAACCTTGAAAAACTTTGAACGGAATAAAAAAGGATTATCTATTTCATAGACAAATTCACCTTACTTTTTGTGCACAGTAGCTTAGTGCCAACCGATAATGTATGTAACAGAAAGAGATGCCTCCTCCAGGAAGAATACATTTGTACATATATTCGTAATCAGTGTCACCAGCCGAGTCGATTTGGCTTGCCTATCCATCATCATTGCAAAACAAGAGTTAAACCTTAAAAATTTTGTGACGACACTAATATCTGTTGCATGCAGATAAGATACCCGTAGCTAAGGTAAATTCGAATTAATTTAGACCATAAATTAAGTCATAACGAATAATCAGATTCATGCGAAGGTAGTCTAAACCAAATCATATAATAAAGTTCCTCAACCGCCACCCCTCCCTCAACCGGACTTAACCTAACTAAGGCGAATCAAAATACATTTTTTTTTACCAGGACTCCTTCGGTATTCACTTTCTCTTTCGTTTTTGTTTTCCCCTGGTTTTATCCCACATTTACGTTTAAAACACATTTTCTTATATCACCTAAGACCCTATTATACCCTTGCAGGTACTAACATTTTGGTCAAAAGTTTACAACACAGTGAACAAGTCGTCTCCGACCTTATAAATTATATATATATTCTTGCTTAGCACCAACAGCCGAGTCGATCTAGCCATGTCCGTCTATCCGGCTGTTGATGCTGATTGCGTCGGAAGTGCCTGAATAAAATTATAATACCCTGCAAGGGTATTCAAATTATATAAATTATTTATGCAGTTGGTGAAACGAAGCCCTATGGGATAGCTAACTTGTTAAATAAAAAGCTGAGCTTTTATATTATAAAAGGAAGATACAGTGCGGTTTTTATTAATAAATATAGTATATAAATATAGTTTTTATATAATAAATGCGCAATAAAGAATGAATTGAGACCACCGAAATTGAAACTAGTATGTATGTTAATAAGAAAGGAAGCTAACTTCGGCACGCCGAAGGTTGTATACAGTTTTTGTTGTATATAGTTTTTCTAGTAAGTGTATAGCTGCCATACAAACGATCCGTAAATTTGTTGAAAAAAAAAATAACTTTATTGTTTTTTAACATATCTTGATCAACTCTCGGTCATTAGCTATTATTCTAGATTTTCGGACCTAATTTTCTAAAAATCTTACGACTATATCATATAGGTGCCATAGGTACGTTCGGGAAATTTTTAGAAAAAAAGTATAACTTTGTCAGATTTCAACTTAACTTCTTCTTTTAGTCACAAGCATTCTTATTATTTCAGAATTTTGTTCCAAATTTTATTAAAATCGAACGATTATATCATATAGCTGCCATACAAACGATCGGTAAATGTGGAGTTAAATTACATTTTACTTTACATGTAAAAATGTAAAAAATGTAATACTGTAAAAATTGTATGAATATGAAAGTATTTCATATTATAATATATTGGGATAGATAATACTTATACAATTGAAATCTGCAAGGGTGTACCAGCTTCGGCGTGCCGAAGTTAGCATCCTTTCTTGTTTTATAATTCATATTATTTGTACAATTTTACATTTTTTTCAAAGTTTTTTTACACCTAGAGTTTTAAATTTTTCTCCGCATTTACCGATTTACTATGCCAGCTATATGATATAGCCGTCCGATTTTTATGAAATTAAAAAAAAAAATAGATATAAATATTATGTATTTTAAAGAACAAAATCAAACCAAAAAATGTATATAATATTTATCATCCGAGAAACAGTGATAATTGAGCTTTTTTTTATACACCTGCCGGGTATTACAATTTCAGTCAGATGTTTGCAACCCAGTTTGTAAACGCCTTAGTAGCTGCAGAGCAATGCAGAGTGCGGGTCGAGACCGGGTGGTGGTCACGACCAGTGACGAGACTGCTGACCTTCCTTGACGAAGTCAGAATAAGAATAATTTTATTCCAGTTACTTGTTAACTACTCCCCTTCTTTTCAGAAAATGGACGTTCTCGGCCATGTCCATGTTAACAAGGATTTGCGTTACCGCTATCGCGGCTCTGCTTCGCCGCCTGATAAATCTTAATATTTGTCATTACGCAGAGTGCGAAGAAGATGTATGTTGGTGCATTTGCAACTCCATTATATGCTGCAGGTTTCATCTTTTTGACTTATGAAGAAAAAGCAGGCTTACCAAGAAAGGATTTTAACTTCGGCACGCCGAAGTTGGTATACCCTTGCAGATTCCAATTGTATGAATTATAATCTATCTCAACATAATATAATATGAACTACTTTCTATTCATACAAATTTCACAGTTTTACATTTTTGGTACATTTTTTTACATTTTTGCGTGTAAAGTAAAATATTTTTTTCTCCACATTTACCGATCGTTTGTATGGCAGCTATATTATATAGTCGTCCAATTCTTATGAAATTTACAACAAAATTCTGAAAAAATACGAAATACTTGTATCTAAAAGATAGTTTTTTTCTAAAAAATTCCTGAATATATCAGGCCTGCTCCAGTTCTCGAAATTGGTTTTCGATTTCGATTTGGCCAAAAGCTTTCGATTTCGATTTTAGCTGCTCCGGTTCTCGAGTAATTTTTGGTATCCTTTTGTTATCGGAATGTTTAATATTTTTTGTTGCTTAAAGAGCTTTTCGATTTCGAGAACCGGAGCAGGCCTGAATATGAATTACTCTCGTATTCCATTTTTTTTTTTTCAAATTTAACATTTTTTTTTATTTTTCCATGTTGAGTAAAATGAAGCTTATCATTTAGCATTTACCGATCGTTTGTATGGCAGCTATATGATATAGTGGTCCGACTTTAATGAAATTAAAAAAAAAAATCTGAAATAAGATAAAATGCTTGTATCTCAAAGTAGAAAAAGTTATGTCGAAAACTGAAGAAGTTGTAATTTTTTTTGTAATAATTTCCTGACCGTTCCTATGGCAGCTATATGATATAGTAGTCCGATTTGTATAAAATTAAATCTGAAAATCTAAAACAATATATTAAGCTTTTATCCAAGAGTTGATCAGGATATGTTAAAAAACAGTGAAGTTATAATTTTTTTTCTACAAATTTACGGATCGTTTGTATGGCAGCTAGACTACCTGCAAAGTTTCATTCAGAAAGCTACAAAACTGAGGGACTAGTTTGCGTAGAAACGGACAGACAGACAGACGGACATGGCTAGATCGACTCGGCTGTTAATGCTGATCAAGAATATATATACTTTATACGGAAATGTCTCCATCACTGCGTTGCAAACTTCTGACTGAAACTATAATACCCTGCAAGGGTATTAAAAGCAGGTGGTGCCTGGTTAATGAAAAGTAGCTGGCCTTTGATGTGGGCGCAAAGTCGCTGGGATGATCCGACCAATTGGCTGCAAACGGTTGATAGTAACCTCATCCATGAGGTGACAACGACGCCTTTAGCTTCTACTGTTGCTGATTTGTCATCATCGAGGTGTGATATTCAGCCGGTGTAAGCTTTTCGTAGGATCTACCATATAAACTAAAAACTAAGCATACAAAATTCAATAATATTTTTCATCTTTCTACAATAATCAACTGTCTAAGTTAGTCCTTGTGAATCTTTATTTCAGAATCAAGGCATGCAAAATATTTATTTTGGCAAGAGTGGGAGCAATTAAGATATTTTGAATTTATATTTGACAATTTAACAAATTTCTGCATTGAAAACGAAATTAATTATTTTATCGACAATGGCTTTGTGAGCATTTATGAGCTTCTTGGGTGGTACCACAACTTAAAACAGTTAGCCTATGAAAGAATTTTGTAGGTGGCCCTATCGAATATTGTCCACCACTCTCACCAGAATTTAGTCCGTTGTCCCCATATCAGCATCGACCCTATTCTCGACATACAGAGGCGTAAATTTATCTCCCAAACTCTTGTTAGTTTTGACTAAAACTTTGTCGACCGCCTCAAATACTCTATTCTGTCGAGTCGGATTAGAACGCGATACAATTTGCTGGACCACCGCAAATTTGCAAAATTTATCAACAGCCGTGAAAAAGTACTTTCCCCCTGTTGAGAAGATGTCCATACATATGTAACCCCTCCCCAACCTCCTTTGGTATTGGGGTAATTCAAAATCCCTGCTTTTTTCTGTGTCTATTATATTTTGTTTTTGACAAATCCTACAGTTTAGAAGAATTTCGCCTGCGATTTTACTTATTTTTGGAAAATAATAGTCAAGTAGCACTTGCTTACACATAACCTTTGCACCGCTTTCTTCGACTCGGGCTTTCCAACGCTTAAGTTTGGAATTTAGATTCTTGCCAGAGACTGCTAATTTAAGGGCCTAATGGTCTTTTCCCATAGAGGTAGTATCGAAGACTGTCCAATGCCCATATGATTGCCAATAACTCCCTTTCATTCGTGGCATAATTTAATTGCCTTTCTTTTAGCGTTCGGGATATAATTGTTATTGGTCTGTTTCCCTGAGACAAGACTGCACCTATGGCAAATAATGACGCATCGGGCGTCAAATCAAATGGTCGCGTAAAATCAGCATAATGAGGGATAACGTCTACTGATGCAAGGATAAGCTTGTCAAATGCGCTAATCTGAGGCTTAACAAAGCTTGACGGAATGCCTTTTGAACGGTATTTGCTGATCCTGCCACCTTCACCCTTCACAATATCCGTCAGAGGTCTCGCTATTGATGCAAAATCTTTTATTATTTTATCTATAGTAACTTGACAAACCCAAAAACGATCTCATCTCGAACAAGTTTCTTGGCTGTTTGAACTCCTTGATGTCCTTGGCTCCTGGCTCGTGTTAATACCCTCTTTGTGACAACAAAACCAAGAAAGTCGACACTAGACACACGCATGTTGGTATTATGCAGGCTCTGTAAAACCATTCCGACATGAACAATATGGGATTCTTCAGTTTCTGAAAAAATATGACGTCATCCACATAGACGTAACAAATCCTTCCTATCTTATCCCGTAGTTCATCGTCTTTGGCCCTTTGAAAGATGCTAGAGGCATTCTTAAGGCCGAGCGGTAGGCGGCAAAACTCATATTTGCCTCCGTTGACCGAAAAACAGTTCTCCTCTCGGTCCGATTCTGCAAGCTCAATCTGGTGATATCCGGACTTAAGGTCGAGAGAAGTGAAAAATTTGGCCCTCCCGAGATTCGACAGTATCATATTTATACTTGGCATTGGGTATCTTTCGGCAATGGTTTTCAAATTTAACTTCCTAAAATCGACTACTAAGCGTTTATTAGGCAATCCCGAAGCGTCGGTGACTTTTTTACCCACAACCCATATAGGGTTATTGTAGGGGGACCTAGATGGTCGAATAATCCCATTTTCGATTAGGTCTTTAATCCCCGATTGACGAAATCGGAAGCACCCATAGGAATCGGATACAGTTTTAAATAAACTGGCTCATTATCCTCTGTAGTCGCAACAACGTTTGTGTTAAATGGTAACTTCTCATTAGGGTCATCAAAGGCCGCCAATTTCCTACACATCATCTGCTTAAAACCTTCTTGCACTTTTTGGGGCATGACAATATGTGCAATATCCTCCATTAAACTTAATATAATTGCCCTTAAGATCAATTATCGCACCTACTTGCGCTAACAGGTCAAAGCCGATTATGCAGTCAAATGTTTTAAGTCCGGGTAATAATGAAAAAAGATCAAACTGACATTTTCGTTCTATTTTTTCAAACCCATTAAGCAACTTGACAATAAAAGGTGAGTCGACGGAAACTGAAGTCGGCAATCCTATCTCTATCTTGATGTAACTTTTAGAGGCCCTCGTATACACTAGACATTTTCGTAGTTCCCAAGCTACTGTTCGTTGGACGAACAGAAGCAGGGATGAACCCCTTAAAAAATGTACGAAGTCGCTGTCATAGTCCGCTCCTTCTACAGCGTCGATGTCATCTACCGCTTCGTTAGCAATCTGATTATAATGATTCTCACTTTGACCATTTTGATCTTTTTCAAACAAATGGCTAACTCTTTGACGCTTGAAGACAGACAATCTTTAAGAGTTAGCCGGTCAAGTTTGTGTACCCTGCTGCTGTGCATCAACCGCCCGTTGCGTGGAAGAACCTTGAGGGCGCTGGAAGTTTATCAGCTGAAGAAACTTCGAAGATATTGGATCTACGTCAATCTTCTCGAATGGTCTATTGTCAACAACAGGTCGCTGACCTTGATCTCTGGTAAAATACGGATTTTTTCACCCTGTGCATTATTGGGTTTGGATGTTTTTTGAAATGGACGACTCTGGGCTGTCTAAGATATTTCTCTTCAATGGACCTGGCATACTGTGTTGCAAAGGCATGCCTCTCGTGGTTTGCCTCTATTTCCTGAGCCATTGCTAAAGCTGAAGGCAAGTCCGTAGGCTGAGCAGCAAAGAGCACATCAATTAAGTTTCTCTTTAGCCCAGAAATAAAAACACACAGGGCATCAGCCCTATTCTTTATTCATATATGTATCTGTCCCTGCCTAAGAATTGTGAGCTCTTTCTCAAGCAAGTGTAATGGACGCTTATCGAAATAGGTAAAGTCAAGACGGCTAATAATAGCAGATCAGCGGATCCCCTAATATTGTTTCGTATTATAAGAACAGCCTGATAATGTCTAGAATCACCTCTGACCAATTCATATGCAGCTACTGCTGTCTGTCGCCAAGAAACTTACTTTCCCTGTGACCCATCAAACAACTTAAATTGCCGGTTACAGCAACATGCAAGTATATTGCAATCTCAGGGGAAGTGACTTCCTTCAACTTTTTTCAAAGTCTTCTCTCTGCACTGCTCCGCTCTCTGCAATACCGCTCCATTAACGACTGTAGTTGTTGTGGATCCATACTCTGTTTTTTTGTTGTATACGTTTGGGCTCTTCTGTTAAAGCGAGCTTACTCAGTTGATCAACCAAGTCTTCAGACTCTGACTCGCTTATACCGCTGTCAAGGTATTTGGTAGTCCCACGCTGATAACGAAGCCCGAATGCAAACAAGTGCAGAAAAACAAGAAGAACAGTCACAGAATAGTGAACGGTCGCCAAGCTAGACGCTAAGCTAAGAGCTTATCTATTTTCCGTGTTCTTGCACGTGAATCCGATTTTAATGAAATTTAAAACAGAATTCTGAAATAAGATAAAATGATTGTATCTCAAAGTAGAAAAAGTTATGTTGAAAACTGAAGAAGTTGTAATTTTTTATACCCTTGCAGGGTATTATAATTTCAGTCAGAAGTTTGCAACGCAGTGAAGGAGTCATCTCCTATAAAGTATATATATTCTTGATCAGCATCAACAGCCGAGTCGATCTAGTCATGTCCGTCTGTCTGTCTGTCCGTCTGTCCGTCTGCCCGTTTCTACGCAAACTAGTCCCTCAGTTTTAAAGCTATCTAAATGAAACTTTGCAGATAGACTTCTATATACTCTCACTCGTACATAAGTCGAAACGAGCCGGATCGGACGACTATATCATATAGCTGCCATACAACCGATCCGTAAATTTGTTGAAAAAAAATTATAACTTCACTGTTTCTTAACATATCTTGATCAACTCTCGGTTATGAGCTTTCTATATGGTTTTAGATTTTTAGATTTAATTTTATTAAAATCGGACTACTATATCATATATCTGCCATAGGAGCGGCGTGAAATGCAAAAGAATATATACAAAAACTTCGTGATCAATGGATTGAGATGCGTCAATTCAAAGATTGCTTTCGACAAGCCTTAACAGACAAAACAAAGATATTTTGTACTTGCTATTAAAGCACCTTACACGCATAATTGTGGGACCTATTAATGTGCTGTCGCCACATTAAAAAAAAACCTGCAAAACGACAAACGAAACAAAAGTAAAGCTTATAGATCGACCAATCGGCAGATATAAGTTTTACAAAAATAATAGGCAAGTTTGTTGTATGTTTACTTTTATTTTGGGTTACCGTGGAATTAAACAAATTTTTTCATTGCAGAAGTCGCCATTAACTAATCAGTATCAACTAGAGGTGGGCGCGGGCCTGTATTTTGAGGCTCGGGTCCGCACGAACACAAACTCTGTATTTAATAAAAAAAAATCATGTCATATTCTTATTAAAAAAATGTTTTTTTTTTTAAATTCGTGCTTTTTGGCCTAGTTCGTTTTTCATTTAAAACATGGCCCGCTGTTGAAAAAAATCTTTTGCTCTCAGACGATCTGGCGGGAATAGCCAGAATGGCCCGAGCTAATTTTGAAAGGTATTTTAAGTCCGTTGCATTTTTTCTAGAACTCTAAAATATGTGTGCCAGGAGCTGCTGGATAGGCCAAATATTTGTCAAGCTCTATGTCGAAAGCGTTTTTCTCAACTTTTCGTTTTTTTTATATAGCTCGAGTCTAAAAATTTGGCAAACATTCCTTTGTCGGAATTATTGGGGCTCATGATATTAGTTATGTCATCAAAGCTACTATATTCATGATCCCCTATAAAATCGGAGACCATTGCTTTTACCGTAGCTAAAACATTATCTCTGTTTTCCTCTGAGAGGAAAATCATTTCTCTATAAGGAGAGTTCAAGAAAAGCCCCACTAAATAAGCGATTGCCGAAAGAAACCTTTTTTCTAATGCGGTTAGGGTCATTGTTTTAAACTTACTTATTATTTGGGAATCGAGGGTGCTAGATTTGCAAAGATTACATAATTTTTCTGAGCACAATGCAAAAATTTGCATTGTTGGTATCTTGTCAGAGCTAAGCGCTTAAGAGCAGTCCTTAAAAGGTTTTAAAAAGCATAAAATGTTTTCAAGTAATGAAAAATCTAAATTACTAATTCGCTGTAGCTCATCTTTTTTAATTAAAAATGTTTTTATTTCCTCTTTTACATCAAATATAATAAAAAAAAAATGTAGAGTTCCAGCGTGTTTTAACTTGCTGTTTCAGCGTTTTTGGAAGCTTACTGTTAAGCTGAGAATGTTTAAAATATTTGACTAATTTAATAATTTAGAGCAATCTATTAAAGCCGCAAGAGGATTCAGATTGTGACAAGCAGAAGATAGGAGCTTGAAGAACAAAAACAGCTCGATCGATAGTTTCAAGTGTGTTGAAATCATGCAAAATGTCCTGAACATTTTTGAGAATATTTTCTCCAGTTTTCTTCTCGTCCAAGAAGTCCCTGATTTCTGTAAAAGATACATACACTCAGCGTCATATCTCTGCGTACAGGGCAAATATTTTTTAACTTGTCACTTTGACAGGTAAAATCTTAGGCTAGACGTGATATAAAAACATTATGATTTTTGTTACGGAGAGTCGTAGCAATTACCTTCATATTCCATATTTTAGAAAATTTTTATCTTCTTTGGTACCCCTATAATTCGTATTTCGCCAAACCCCTTTAAAATAACATGCTTTCAAAAGTTTGCGTACAGCTGAATATAGTTGCATTTATTGGTAAGTTAGTAGTCCGATTTGAATTGCATTATCAAGATAGGCAAAGATGCAACTGTCAAACGATTTGTCAATGCATTTTTAATTATGGACGGCAAAGGAAAGCAAATTCCAGACTCCGAAAGGAAAATCATCCTAAAATTGCATTTGGAAGGAAAAAGCTATAGAGATATTGGCGGAATCTTAGGTCGCGCACACTCTTCAGTGCAGAGAGTCATAAGTAATTATATTTCGACCGGTTCTATACTTCCCAAGCTCCGAGAAGGGCGCCCATGTCGATTAACAAAAAGGGAAAAAAGGAAAGTAGTTTTCATGGTCCAAAACAATCCGAAATTGACTTCCAGAGAAGTGCAGCAAGAGGTGGAAAGTCGGTTTTCTAAAACCGTTTCGTACTCGACTATCCGAAGAATTATAAAAAAATCCGGATTCATGAGCTGCGTGGCCAGAAAGAAGCCCTACATTTCCAAAACAAATCGAGAGAAACGAATTCAATTTGCAAAGGACCATATTTCCAAGCCTCCAGAGTTCTGGAAGTCTGTGATTTTTTCCGATGAAAGCAAGTTTTGCATATTTGGAATAAAAGGAAAAAAGTTAATCTGGCGCAAGAGCGGAGAAGCCCTTGAAAAGCAGAATTTACTTCCAACTATGAAACATGGAGGAGGTGGAATAATGATATGGGGTTGTATGGCAGCTAACGGCGTTGGAAATCTGCACTTCATCGATGGTATAATGGACCATAAGATATATATCCAACTGTTAAAGGATAATTTGGTCCAAAGTGCAACCAAACTGGGGCTACAGAATAAGTTTATCTTTCAACAAGATAACGATCCCAA
>VNJS01001789.1:0-29289 GCA_008042575.1 Drosophila watanabei | reverse complement strand
ACAGGCCAGGACCATGCTCAACACCTTAATATTTACACCAACGGCTCCAAGATGGTAGGAGGAGTTGGAGGGGCATATACTGTACGGACCCTGAAATGAGGCTGTCGTATAAGCTACCAAGTCAATGCAGCATATTCCAGGCGGAAGTATTCGCCATCGGTAAAGCGGCAGAGCTTGCGCAGAGCATAAACCGTCCATATGAGGCGGTCAATTTGTTCGTAGATTGTCAAGCGGCGATAAGATCCATGCAATCGTCAACGGTCAGTTCCAAAAGTGTACTGGCCAGCAGGGAGGCACTAGATATCCTGAGCACGACTAAGTGAGGATCTACTGGGTTCCTAGCCACCAGGGCATCGATGGTAACGAAACCGCGGACGAACTTGTAAAGGAAGGCGTCGGACTGACGAGTGAAAGAACAGAAAACGTTCCGGTATCCCTAAGAACGCTCCAAAATGAGCTAGAGGGACAGGCTAACGAAAGAGCAAAAAGCAGGTGGAGGAGAAATTCCACTACCTGTAAAATATCAAGGATCATGTTCAAAGAGCGCAAAGATAAACTCAGTTACTACGTGCTGCATCTTCTACGGATAGATTGCAGACTGTTAGTAGGAATCCTCACAGGTCACTGCCTCACCGCGACGCATGCCGTCAAGCTGGGCATCACCGATAACGACAACTTCCGGAAGTGTGATTAAATTTGGGGCAACCGAAACCCTCGAGCATCTCTTTTGCAAATGTCCGGCTCTAACGAGGTCAAGAGTACGACATCTAGGCGCTCCGTCTCTGGCGTCACTGGAAGATGCCACCAAAAGAAAGCCAGGCGAACTACTTGCCTTCGCTAAAGCCACCTCGATCCTCAAGGACTTCGAAACCCGCAGCAACAATCCATAGGTCCACCCCCAGAACAACCCGGGCAACTAAGGGCCATACTGGCCTGTGCTTGGCCCCACGAGGGCCGCCCGATTAACCTAACCTAATTGCTGATGTCCAACAAAATTTGATAAACAACGGCTTTAGAGATGAACTGAACGCGTGTATTCAACCAATTAAGTACATTTGCAAAAAAATTGTTGATTTTTTAAATGCGTTACAAACGTAAGAAATCTTCTATTTTACAATATGAGTCTGGTTGGCTGACTATAACGCAGTCAATTTTGTCAGTCAAATGGTCTTAATAGTGTACCAGCCTAGAGATGGTGGCAAAGGAACATCCAACGATGGCAATGTAGCGAGAAAATTTTTTTCGAATCCTCCGTTGCCAGCAGAAATTACGGGCCTTAATGAAAATTTGATTTGGTTGTTCCACCTTACTGCAAGCTTTGGCATTGGGACACAAAATAAACGTACACAAATTTAATGAATATCCCCTAGATACTGCCAAAGGTTTAATCAAGGAGTTTGCTTTTTACGACCCATATATTACTGGGCTGAGAAATATTGAAAAAAAAAGGACAATTTAAAGTTATTTCCCTCAGTTCATTGCTTGCTTGAGGAGACATCCTACTCATTTTGTATAATTTTGAAGTAACAACCATTGTAAATTTTGTTTAGTACTTAAATGGCTCATAAATTGTTATTGTTTAATTATTTCTTAAATTTTATTATTTGGCGGATGTTCATTGGTTGGCGGATTTTTTCAACTACAAACACTATTTACTAAGCTTGGTAAAACTTTTAGCCCTCTAATGCCATTAAAAGCATTTTTGGCCGCGCTTCCATACAAGCGGAACCACAGTGCACTGTGTCATCTATATAGTTGCCAGGAACTATTGGGCAAAAAATAGGAAAAATTTATAGCTGAATATGTTTTATTTCCGAAAAAAACATTTAGAGCTGTTAACAAATAACAAAATTTACTATTATTTTCATGAAGGTGAATTATGAAAGATTTCTTCCAACATTTAGAGAAAAATGAAAACTCAAGGGATAATGATCACTCTGACTTCTGCAATTGGAGAGTTTGACGTGGCAGCTGCGTACCTCTCGCCGAGGCCTATCTAGAACAGCGATCATTTTGAGGATCTGCTTTTAATTTGTGGAGATCGCTTCATCAACGCGAGAAACCGCAAATGGGGCTGCATCAGGCAGAATAAAAGAGGTGCCAAACTAGTGGAGGTACCGCAGAGCAGGCATACTCATGTTCTCGCCACTGGAAGGCCCACTTTCTTCCCTTACAACGGGGACACACCGTCTTGTATAAATATAGCATTCTATCGAGGAATTCAGCATGATAGGCTGACAATTAACGAGTGTTATGATTTCAATTCAGACCATATCCCGCTTATAGTCCAAGTCAGGCTGCCGGGATGCTAGTTGCTTGCTACGAAAATGTAGGAATTTATTCAGAGCTATGTAACGCGGAGGACATCAAGGACGCTGTAGTACTCTTGGAGGCCAAGGCAGCAGCGGAGGCAGCAGCTCCTAGAACACGAATGGACTCCAGGTCAACGTTCTCTCCCCCTCCACAGGAAATAATTGCGTTAATTCGGAGGGGGCACATTCAAACTCAAAATGTGGGAGCTTATCGCATACTTCGCAGACTTGGCAACAGGTTAAAAAGCTCCATGAACGACATCGGCAAGCAACCATCGACAAGGAGCTGGAAGAAGGACAGGATCCGGAATCTTAAGAGCCGGAAGTCGCCAGGACCAGATTGCATCACGAACAAGGTGGCTAAAACGCTATCTGACAGAGCTATCTGGTTCCTGGTGCTCATCTTCAACGCGGTTTTCAGGATATTACACTTCCCAACCAGGTGGAAAAACGACAATGTAGTGATGCTGCATAAACCGAACAAGCCGTATAACAATGTGGAAAGTTACAGGCCCATCAGTCTCCTGCCCACGTTTGGAAAGCTCCTGGAACGTTGCATCCTCGATCGACTCCTTGAGTCTAATAAGATACGCCAGGCCATACCCAAGCACCAATTCGGATTCAGGAAAAAGCATGGCCCCCCTGAACAACTTCTGAGGGTTTCTTCGTTCGTCCTGGATGGTTTCCAAAGAAAGGAATACGTCGTTGTCGCCTTCCCCGATATACAGCAGGCTTTTGACCGAGTATGGCACCCTGGCCTGCTATCAAACCTGAAACAGCTGTAAGTCCGCAGAATTTTTGAGGTTGTTTGCAGATTCCTTAAAGACAGGACCTTCTAAGTGGTTCAGGACGGAATATGCTCTACTCTCAGAGGTACATATAGCTGCTGGGTAGTATCCTAGGCCCCACCAATGTCTTCTCCCACGATGCTCCGTTACAACCCCGCAGATCCAGCAACTGCATGTGCACTGCCACTTACACAGATGACACAGAGATCCAGTGTCTTTAATGCAACAGACTTACTTCAGATACAACTAAAAAAGTTTGAGAACTAGGGATACAGGTGGAACTTCTCTGTCAACCCAGGCAAAAGTGTCACAGTTACTTTTACCCTTAGAAGAGACTCTAGCCCAGGAGGTTGTGTCAAAACTATTCGATGAATACGTTGATTTTAAAATTTAGCGAATAAGTTCGCGATGTCAGGCTCGTTAAAAGCGGACACAGTGTTGAGATGAAGACAGAATGGAAAGATATGAGATTTTCGATTAGATAAGGATTTGCCTGAAACTCGTTTCTACGCCGATTTAGGAAATTATTGTAGCATTTAGAACTGTATTTAACAAAATTATAGCGAGCTGCTGTTCTGCAGTTCTGCTGAACTTGCGGATTTATTACGTGGGCTCAGCAAAAAACTATCAGAATGGTTGTTCCTTGTTTTGATTACGGAGTTACATAGCAGTTGTAGCGATTTGAAGTGATATTCCGCTTTTGGAAACTGTTTGACAACTTCTTAAAACCGACCACCAGTGACTGAAACTCCAGGTGAGTTTGCCTCAGGAAAACCCTCATATCGAATTTAATAAGTAGACAGTTACGGCACTTTTAGTTCAATCCACTAAGGTCTAGACCGCGAGCCGCGATACGCGTGCCGGAGTACCCAAGATAGTCAAAACCAACATGAGAGATGTTGTCGCACAGCCAACACCCAACAGTGGCCTGCTTCGTAGTAAATTTGCGTCTGTTCGGACAATCATCAGCACAAAACGTAGCAATTTATTTAATTTATACATATATATAATTTATAAGTGCACTACGATCAGTACACTCAGCTTATGACACCAAGCATGTGCAAGTTTGGGTTAGGTATTAGTAGGCGCAATAAAAAATGTAGAAAAGAATTCGAGGAAAATAACTATCAGCGTTCTGCCTGGTTGTTTGTTTGTATACTTACTAAGTGGATAAGGATTAAGGTGTTTAATTTAGGAAGGCTATCTATGTTAGATGTTATTGTGCACAGATCATTATAATTTGCACATAAAACTCTAAAAGGTCCATGCAACTCAGAAGAAGTTCTACACTGCCGCAAGACTAAAGGTATATTGGATCTCGTTTTTTTACTTTGTACGCCACCACGAATTAGGTTAAAAATAAAGGTAACTCATAGTTCTACGATTCGCTAAGGAAAGTAAGTTAATTAGAAGGAATATTCTAGAATATGACGGCAATCTACGGTCTGCATTATAGTTTATACCGCGTAGAGCGATTAGTAAAAAGTTCTTTTGAACAGATCCGATGCATTTTCTATGGACTTCATACTGAGGCCTCCTTCACTTCACTAACTCTCGGTTATAAGCTATATATATTATTCTAAATTTTCGGATCTAATTTTATAAAGATCGGACAACTATATCATATAGCTGCCGTAGGAATAGTAGGGAAATTTTTAGAAAAAAATTATAACTTTGTCAGTTTTCAACATAACTTTTTCTTCTTTTAGATACAAGCATTATATATTATTAAAGAATTTTGTTTAAAATTTCATAAGAACCGGACGACTATATCATATAGTCGCTATATAAACGATCAGTAAATGTGGAGGTAAATTAAATTTTAGTTTACATGTAAAAATGTTAATAAATGTAAAACTGTAAAAATAAAATTGAGTTTAAAGTAATTCATTTTAAAATAGATAGGGTTAGATTATAAATAATGCAATTGAAATATGCAAGGGTATACAAACTTCGGCGTGCCGAAGTTAGCTTTCTTTTTTGTTTTATATTAACAGATACTAATTTCTACTGTTTTCCAATTTCCGTTTCTGGAAAGAGACCGTCTCCCTATAGGATGGAGTTCATCCGAAATACTTCCACATTTTCAGTCCATAGCTAAAGAAGTGTTTCTAGGCAGCATTGCTTCATCTTTCAATTGCTAAGGTTTTTTTTTTTTTGATTTGGTGGTGAAACTTGTTCGATAGTCCGAATAACAGGTAGAAATCAAGAAACTCAAAAATATCAAAACAAACGTAACTGGAACACAACTTGGATTTAACTTTTTCCTACCACTAAAAAAACTGAGTTTGCTCTAAAACGCAATAACGCAGCCTAGGGCCTAAGATAGGACGAACTAACGAGGTATATAATGTTTGAGTTACGTAGCGGTCATTGAATTCGTTCGACCACCGTTTTATACATCCAAGCACACTCCTGACTTAATTTACTATGCACGAAATATGATCAATGAAATCAAGTATAGGGTCCTTGCGGACACCCAAATCATAAACTAGATTAACTCTTTCTAAAGAGCAGCAGTTCAGCGTTCTTATATTTCACACGAAGCTTGACGTCATCTGCGTATACAAGTACTCTAGAGTTAGTCCAAAATTTGGGGAGGTCGTTAATGAATAATGTAAATACAAGAGGTCCCAAATACTCCCTTGCGGGGCGCCAGATGTAACCCGGAGAACATAAGGCAAGCTGTTTTCGAAGATGACCTTTTGCGCCCAGGTTTCAGAATCCGGAAACCACATTAAATCGAGTTTCCACAATAATAAGTGAATGGTTAACACAGTCAAATGCCTTTTGCCTTTTATAATAAAAGAAGTGACCACCAGAAGGTTTGTTGTTCCTGATCTTTGCTTAATAAATTTATGTTGACATGAAAAAATTACGGATCTACAAAGGTGCTGCAAATAAAAAGTAATTACTTTTTCGAAAAGTTTTTGGGATGGCCAAAAACTTAGATTCCTCTTTAACTGTTGGCATCTGATTGGCTACCTTGTTTGTGGAGAGGAAGTGGGAGGTTTCTAAGAATAAGTTAAACAATTTAAGAAGGGGCGCAATACCTCAGCACAAAGTGTAACTGCGCTTGTAGCGTCTGCAATACTTATTGCTTCTTAAATATTTATTTTTTTTTTTGTGAAGAAGCGAAGGTAATTCTAGCGAGGTTAGGTCTAACTGCGCATACCTAATTAGCTTGGACGAACGTCTTTTGGTATTTTGTACTAGCCTTAAACCGAAAGCGATCGATACTTAATTATCAAACACTGATATCGATTTGAAGCTTAAAAGAGTTGCCAGATCGATAGACATTATCGGAAGCTTTGACATCGGTCATCGGCTACTGTCACGTTTGGGCGTCTCTAAGATCAAGCTAGGTTTCCGGTGGCCATTCCTTTTTACTGAAGTGGCTGCGAAGTTAGACGTGCGTCATTTAATAAAATTAAGTGGAAAAGTATTGGAAGTGCGAAACATTGAATCGCGAGTTGGTATGCAGTCAGCTAAAGTGGAAGCAAGTACCACGACTGATTCTTGTGAAGTGCGCAAGTTGCGACTGCAATTTTAGTTATATTTAAACTAAGAATCTCTGCAGGTTGCTTACTTATATATTTCGCCGGCTCTGCCGTGACCCTGATGGGACTCGTCGCTGCCATTGCTGGAATCTATGTTGCGCAGCAACCGCCTGGTCCCCATTAGTGGTGAAGCCAATAGGAAATTCCCAGAGATTGGATTTTTTGGGGCACAGGCCGCTGCCAGTGCCACTCGGTTTTAATTGAATCATATTCACAGGTTGCGTCTCACGTATTAATTTAGCAACTAGATAAAGAGGTTGGGAAGAGTCTAGAGAGAGTTTAGAAGCAAATCACTTAAAATTTTAGTTTTAATTTAGAGCGTCCTACGGAGCACCTCCCAGGGTGAGCTCCTAGAAACGGCTTGCAAGCCCGCAAAGATGGCGGTTTAACACGGATGCGCTGCTGCAACATGAAGGGAACGTAAACGCGTCGCTACCAGGAGCCCTACCGTGCCAGACGTGTTCTTTGAGTGTGTTTTTTTTTTTTTTTTTTTTGTGAGAGACAAACGTCGGCCTGCGAGCTGGACTTAACATTACTTTCGTAGTTTTTTCTGCCTTTGTTATGGCCGAGGAATTTAACCTAACTTTTCTTCCTCATGGCGATATTCAAGCTTAACCTCACAAATCAAATAAATACCAACTGCAACAATTTAAAAATGCAAGTGTGAAATCAAACTAATTAAATAACAACTAATTAAATTGTAATTTTATTAACAATGAGCGCCTAGAGTCAAATTAATCAGGAATCAATGCTTTTTTAAAATTCACTCGAGAGTGAGTTTGTTTTTGAATGCAAACAAGTCAAGTGCGAAAAGTTATCCTGTAAAAAATTAAAAAATTAAGCAACATCTGTTTTAAACTGAATTACTATTAGATTAAGTTAATCAAATTCCTAGCCCTAACAGTTGGCACAAATATGATAAGACGAATGCTTTCAAGCTAAAGAAAATAATGGGTTTGTCTTATTGCTTTGTGGTTAACTGCACCTGGAAAATTTAATTAAAAATTTTGATTTGGGCTTAAATTATTCACTTAATTTCCTTCATGCCTCCAAGGGAAGGTGATCGTAGGTAGGGTCGGCATATCGCGAGTACACAACATCCGTGTTCTAGCAAAGTAAACTTTCTCTATTATTATTACTATTACAGAAATTAAGGTTCAATTTGGCGTGCTGTAAGAATAAGTCTAATTTAAATCCGTGAATTTTGAATATGTTGTTTGTAAAAACTGCGCGGCTATTGCCTGATCATTGATAACGGTCGTATTTTCAAATGAAAGAGAAAAAGGGTGTGTCTGGAGCTTACGTTTAGTGTTGAAAAGTTATAAAGCTGTTTAGGTGAGGTGATAAAAATGCAAATCCAAATTAGTTTTGCAAAATCAAAGTTACTGTCTTTATTTATAAGAATCCATATGCCTTTTTGTTAAAAAATGTTAAATTCCTACATCTTGGCGGCTCAATCGGGACTTAACCCAATTATTAGGTGCAAGCCATTGGAATGTGCATTTTCACATGCACAACTACAAATGAAAAAAATGTCGAATTATGATGAAAGCGAAGGGAACTGCAACGGCCATTTGTGAAAAGCGACAACGATCAAGAGCAACAATTTGAATGTGAACTGCATTTTGCAATGGCTGATCTATGGAATTCGTTGGGAGCAGCGTCAGGCAGTGGCGAGCAGAGCAAGGCAGGAGCGTGAGGCAGAAACTGGAAAGGCAGAGGCGTGGTGACGAAATCTAGAGCAGGCAGATCTCCGTGGAAAGGCACAGCCGGACAAGCAGCGACAATCAGAACAGAGGTGACGAAACCTGGAGCAGGAAGATCTTCTTGGAAAAACACATGCGGTATTGACAAGCACATCTTGGCGGTAAAGCAGTTGTGGCAAGCATATCTTAGCATTAAAGCATTTGTGGCAAGCAAATCTTGGCAGTGAAGCAATATTGGCAAGCAGATCTTGGCAGTGAGCAGTTGGCAAATAAATCTTGTTTGAAGGCGATGACAGGTAAACAAGCAGATTTTGGCGGACATGCCGACAAGCAGTCTTCAAAGCAGTGTTTCGGTAGGGATTCGGAAATCAAAGGTAAGAGGCAGTCTCCGAAGCAGTGCATCGGTAGCGATGCGGAAATCAAAGGTAAGAAGCATCTGAGAAGCAGTTTTAAGCAGACTGTATGTAGAAATTTTAAAAAGTTAAAAAGAATTGTTATTGTTGAGCTAATATCAATTACTATAAAAACTAATTCTCAATATGCAGCTCTAAGAAATATTGGCAATGATACGTTTCAATTCGCGCGGAGCGTTAAATTTAGTTACAACCGGTAGGAAAGATGATTTACAGGATAAGCTTCTTGTTTATTTAGGTATTCAAGATGATGGTGATGAAAATAGCGATTCGGAAATCGAATCTGTAGCTACCGTTCTCGATCGTACCGTGGCGGAAATGCCCACAAGCCGGAGCACATTCAAGGAATCATTCAAGAGCGAACAGCATACATCTGAGTCGGTGGGATAAATAGGTCTCGAAACCTGAGCATGTATAAAAAATCCTTTAAGTGCGGGGATCCGTGTGGGGATCCGTCCCACTTAAAAAAGGATTGCAAAAAGAAGGACAATTTCAATTAATATCGTTTCGAACAGCCAGATCATCGACCTGCATAGTACAAAGCAGAGGTCGAGTTAAAGCATGAGAGTAATACCAATGCTATTCACTTGGATAGCGCAGCCACGAAACCCAAAAGCGAGTTTACAGCTTCCGGTCTTGAACTAAAAGTAGTTAAGCATTCCGTAGATCCATGTAAAGGACTCGTCGACTCAGGTGCAGATATATGCTTGATGCTCATTACCATTTTTCTCAAGTTAGGCAGAAAACTTCTCACTAGGAGAGAGAATGACGTTTGGAAGTATAATCCTATTAGTTAATATTGAAAATGAAAATACAGTTCCACGCTATTTTGGGCAGAACAATTCTCGACACTGTGAACATGAAAGTTTCCAAGGAAGGCACTGAGTATTGCGTCCAAACGAATCCAGAAGAATCGGTGAGGCATGTGCGCAGAACAGGTAGCGGTTTAAGGTCAAGTCGATTTTATGTATTTAAAACAATCACAGATGCTCGAAATCAAAAGATTGGTTGAGGAGTATGGAGTGGCTGATGTATACGCGGCGGTACAAATGAAAATTATTAAAGGACAAAATAACCGTTTATAAGCATCCATGGCGTTTACTTCTATGTGACCAGAAAACAGAACAACATCAAGTTAAGCATTGGTTTGCTGAAAAGATTATCAACCGAGCACCTCGGAATATGTGTCGCCAGTAGATTTGGGATCAAAGAAGAACGGGAAAGAGCGTCTATGTTGTGACTATCGCAAGCTAAATGGGAAGATTATTGGAAAAAACTTACCATCGGTTCATATGGAGATCATTTTAAACAAGATATTTATCGCAATGTATCTAACCAACTGTTTCTACCACGTTCCATGTCCTTTGTAACACAGTCTGAACAGTTCAAATTTCAATACATTCCATTTGGCATATCGAGTTCCTCTTCGGTTTTTACCAGACTTATCATACTGACAAATGTGGTCGTTGTGTACATGGACGATGCAATTATACTCAGCCAAGACATAAAAGAAGTACTTGCATCAGAAACGGTTTTGCGTATCAACTGGAGTAAATGCCAAATATTATACTGCAGAGTACAGTTTTTAGGCTACATAATTCAGAAAGGTACCATCACTCCAGCTCCAGAAAAAATGCAAGCCGTAAAAGAATTTCCCGAACCGAGAAGAACGGTATACAGAGATTCCGAGATCTGACGTCCAACTTTCGAAAATTCATTAATTGTAACACTTCCATTGAAGGCCTTTGTCAGATTTGCTGAGGTTGTTCTAAGTATGCATTTAGAGAAAAACAACGATTGGCGTTTCTAAAGCCACCATTTGAGGAGAAATCCGTTTCGTACGAGCTGGAGGTGTTGGTTTTCATTGGAGCTGTAGTCAAGTGGCGTGTTTATGTTTTGGGCGCATTCAAGATGGCTTTGTATTTACAGGACTAAAAGATTGAGCATCGATCCGGGACGAAAATGAAACATGCTGATGCGCTGATACAAGTCTTGTTTTACTTCTTATCAGACTCTGCAACCCATCGTCTAAAGGAAGCTCAAGTTAGGGATAAATAGACTCAAGCAGCTAGAAGCTTTGTGAAAAGGATACTTAAAAGGATTTCTACAAACAAAACAATATTAATTTTAAAGACCCAAATCGTAAACTAGTTGTTGTACCCACGGCTTTGGAAAATTAAATATTTCAAAACGCATAAAATCAAGGACATTGTTCCATCAAAATGACACAGGATCTCATAGAAAAATCGTACTCATTCCCAAGTTGAAGGGAAAAACAGAGCGAATCGTCAAAAGTTGCATCCGATGCATAATCATAAATGTCAAAGCACGGAAAATGTAAGGGTTTTGACAAAGGTGAACTACGCTTTCGATCACTTCAGGTTAATGGAGATGACGACCAAGCGCAACAATCATATATCAATAGTTCTTAAGCCATAAAGAACATCGTATTTTGTCATCACCAGAGAGATCATAGGAAAAAAAAGAAATGTGTGAATTAAGAGCTCGTGTCAAAAAATGTTTGTGAAAGAAGAAATAAATCAGCTTTTCTGTTTAAACAAAATCTCGGTATAAATCTTTTCTGGCCAAAACCCATTTTCTGAAAGTCGTTAAAATATGTTTTTATCAATCGGAATATATTCAAATAACATTAATCTGCAATGTTATGACCATTACAGTAAACCAGTGACTCGCTCTGTTAAGTTATCCGCTGTTTAGTCTGCTGTTACTGCAAGGAGAGGCGAACGCTGTTAAATCGCTTATTTATTGTGCAAACTTTAAATGCCGTAAAAGCTTAAATAATCCAAATAAAATTCAACTTTTTGGATGCAATCTTGTTATTACTAGTTTGTAATATATGTTGATGTGCATTAAATGAAGAAATAGATAGCGGTGTCGTTATAATATTGCGTAATTGATAAGCCCTCAAAAATATAGAAATTTTTATTTAATTCTAACATTAAAATTGAGCTACAAAGTGAGTCCAGCTCTCTCCATCTTTGGAATCAGCTATATTTTGTAGAGCATTCAATTTTTGTTATATTCTGAAAGTATAAAAGTGTACTTTTGCGCACTTTCTCTGAAAATTAACTTTAAAGGTTCTAACCTGACCCGTGGAAAATAGTGGGATATTTTTTTTTTTGACAAATAGAACGTTTCAACGACACAAATATGCTCCAAATATTGATTTTTTATTTACTTGATACTTAATCTGTATACATCCAAGTCATATTACTGAAAATTCGGCGCCCCCACTTAGTTTCTTTCAAATTAAGGGAGCATAGAATACTGCATATGGTTAACCGCCTGCGCCATGCAGAAGAACAATACAATATTTGGTGTCAAATTATTTTTATAAAACGACCAATTTTACGCAATTATATTATTTTGCAATACTAATTAATATTAAAACAAAAAAAAAAACAAAAAACAAAATTTTTTACACTGAAAGAAAATTTTTAAATCCTTTAGAAATGGCGGGACCACGCCCATTTTCTTTAAAATATATTCTCTCTGTTATAATAAACTTGATTCAAAAAACAGAAGTTAAAAAAATTGCTCCGTTATAAAGTAATTAATTAATGCCACAAAAAATGGTCGTTCGCCCAATAGTGCATTGGTCCCCAGCCATTAAGAAAAAACTAAACGAAGCATCTCGAAAATTGTCGAAAATTTTCGAAATTTTTTTTTTCCAATTAATATTATCTATAACTTATGAAGAATATGTGGTTAAAAAGATTTCTTGATATTCGATGTCATATGAAAGTTATAGCGCTGTGAAAGTATGCCCTTCAGTGCAGCTTACTCCTGGAATAATTATTTCTTTTGCGTTTTTCGCAAAACTGTGTTTTTCGAACTGATCTCCATCCTAACTCAAAAACGGATGGACCGAATGACTTAAAATTTTTAGGGAATGTTAAACACACGTAAATGCATGGAATGAACTAAATCATTAAAAAATATTAAAAACTTATATTTTTTTTTAGCAAAAAACTAATAAAAAATCGGCAAAAAACGCAACTTTTTTTCAAATGTCTGTCAAAAATTCAATTTTTTATATATTCATTTAATTGTAGTTCATACCGTGCATTTTGACGTACAGATTTAAATGCTGTTTAGTGTTTTGATTTCCGATAAGCCAATCGGCCGGAATCGTGGAGATACTAAGGGTACCTTTTTTAAAGGCGGGGGTGTTCAAAACGGTGTACCTCAAGTTCCACTCAATATTTTTTTAATCAAAATTTATATTCATATTGTCAAAATATATTTTTACAAGTGACAAAAAATTTAAGGCTCTATCTTTTCACTGGACGAAGAAAATCAATTTTAAAAAACCCCTTAAAAACAGGCCGTCACATGGGATGACCCCCTTAAACCTTAAAAAGTTCCTGGTCACGATATAATTTCTCCCAAAATAAAAAGTGAATTACTCAGATGCGTTGTCAGATGCAACAATTATATATTGGACTCGATATTAAAATATGGATACTTCCAGACTAATGGTAAAAGTCTGTTATTACAATGATTCCGAAGCCAGGCAAAGATAAACCTTCTTCGTATCGGCTCATCAACCTCCTGCAGTAGCTATCAAAGCTATTTAAAATATAGCTTCCTTTCCACCTTTTAACACATCTGCGATCCCTCTGCTGCTGCAATTTAAGCATTTAAGCTGGATTGACGGAATGGTTTATAAAATCATTATCCCTTTGCCAGATATTACCAACAAGTTGCTTAGTCTTACCTTTAAACAGGGTCTTTACTGTGAGATGGAAAACGTTTACTTCAACAATCCGTCAAATCGAAGCCCAAGGGCTGTTCGTTTGTTTAGGATCGTTTGTATGACAGCTATTTGATATAGTCGTCCGATTCTTATGAAATTTACAACAAAATTCTGAAAAATATGAAATACTTGTATCTCAAAGTAGAAGAAATTATGTTGAAAACTGAAAAAGTTAACATTTTTTTTCTAATAATTTCCCGACCGTTCCTATGGCAGCTATACGATATGGTAGTCTGATTTTCATAAAATTAAATTCAAAAATAAAAAAGCTTATAACTGAGAGTTTATCAATTTATGTTAAAAAACTGTGAAGTTATAAATTTTTTTCAACAACATTACGGATTCTTTGTATGGCAGCTATATGATATAGTTGACCGATCCAGCTCGTTCCGACTTATGTACGAGTGGGAGCATATAGAAGACTATCTGCAAAGTTTCATTTAGATAGCTTCACAACACGAAAATCCACAATTGGTTAGTATCTTTACCTTATTAGGGTCAGTTTTTGCGGTTTATTTACTAGTTGCTGTTGTTTTCTGTTTTCGTGTGTCATGCTTGTGGTTTACTTTTATGAACTATTTTTTTATTTATTAAAATATAAAAATATTTTCTTGCATTAAATTTGAAAAGGTTCCTCGTATAAATGTGTGTTTTTACGATCTTATGTTTTTAATTTATGGTGGAACGAAAGCGTAGTAGAAAATAAAAAAAAAATGCTTGAAGGCCTGGAACCGAAAAGGATCGGCTATATTGTTGACAAAAGTGAACTTAAAATGTGAATTGGAAATATATATGGAAACGAATTGTAACCTTTTTGTTAAAATACAATCGAACGAAATCCTCAATTTTCAATTACTCTTAAGTTCATACCCTTTCATAACTGGACAAAGAAAACTAACATGCACAAAAAAACAAATTTGTTAAGCGGTGTGCATTTCTTGCTAGACGAATAAATTATCTTATACATGAATTTTTGTCGTGAGAAAAAAGATTTTTATTAAAAGTTGCAGCATAATTTTATATGGGTGCTATAATATATAGTTGTCTAATATTAACCAAATTTGGTAGGAATATATATATTTGAACAAAACATATAAATGATATATAGGGCCTATATGATTTTGTTCTAAATACTACGAATATTTTTCTAGATTTTTGCTATTAATTTCATAGCGATATGTCTACTTGAAGGATTTATGGCCACGGCTATGCCCATAGACGCCCAACCACTGTGCATTGTCAGCCTCTCAAAATGCCCAAAAACAGCAACAGAAAATTTAAAAGATCACCTGGTGGCTGTTGAAAAATGGATAGGGGACTGGGGGATTAAAGTTACGTTCTTTTTACACTATCGTGCGTTACCTATCGTTATCGTAGTAAACGCAAAACGCAGAATAGGTGTTTCTACTGGAAAAAGTTGCGTTATTAAGTTTGTTTGACAGCTAGTTGTCAGTATTTATTTAAAAGTAAAAAGATAAGGGCAAATGAGCAATTCAAACAATGACGAAAGGCTGTAAGCCTCAGCACTGGAACATAATAAAGAAACCAAGATGAAGGCATTGGTTTAGAAGCGAGATTTTTATTTATTTAAAGTTTACTTTATTAAAGTTTATCTTGGAACTATATAAACTCTTGGTGACGAGAACAAATCTGATTTCCTCACCAAAGAGATTGTATGGAGGGGGGCGGCTTTAACCTGAGGCTGCACTCGATAATAAAAACACGTAGAACTTTTTTGGGGATTTGTGCGACGTGCGTCTTTGGTGTTTATTGAAAGGAGTGGTAGTTGGTACTAATTAAAAGAAGACTTAAAAATATCATCAGGGAGGGGATTGGAAGCTCATCGGAGAGAGAGGGAGAGAGAACGAACGAGCCATTGTGAGGCTGCAAGCGGAGTCACACTGCCTCTCGAAAATAAGCGCATTTTGGCGTGAACATTCTCCCCCCCCCCCCTTGCAAGGATACGCAGCAAAAATATCAGGTGGCCTTAGCTCTGGAAAGCGTAGGATAACGCTGAGCGCTCGTGGATATGGAGAAGAGTGTGGTGATCCTGTCCACACTTCTGGCATCGGTCGTCACTGCTGCACGATCCTTGGGAATGGTGGGTGGCCAGGCAGTTGACGCAGTGTTTCTTTTCGATCACTGCCTGGAGCCGTTTCTCAGGGCTAAGCCGAAGAAAACGGTGGCACTTCCGAAGAGGATGGTTTCCTTGGCAGACTCGGCATGGGTAGGATAAAATACCTCGTCATATGGAACCCAATAATTGGAGGAATTGGGTTGAGTTGTCACTCGCGTTGAGAACGAGGAAATCCTTTGGATAGGTGGAGAACTTTGCGTTGAGTCATCAAGAGGAATCGGAACACTGGAGAATGAGTTGCTTGGAGTGCACGGAGTGGATGACCGCTTGCAAAGCAATTTAAGCACAACCTTCTTTCTTGGATATACGTGGTACGATCTTCTATCGTCATCTGGAGGAAGCGTGGACATACACGCACTAGATGGTTCTCTGCTGAACACAAATCACATCTTCTGGACATGGGAACAATCCACGTTTTAAAGGATTTTAGTACTAGCGGTGCCACGATGAATTTTTCCTGTTTGGACGGACTGAGGCGTAACGTAGGAGGCTGAATAGAATCGATATTCTCTAGAGTTCTATGGCGCTCAGTAAGAAAGGAATTCAGTTTTAACCACGTTGTAATTTCGGTCTTATTTGGAATGGATTGCTTCCATAATGAGAGCGTCAGTTTTGGAAGTTTCGTGGAGCATAAATAGACCAGGAGGCAATCCCAATTCTCAGTATACAAGCCGGATATATTTAGAGCTGTAAGGCAATTTTGGAGAGTAGTTTGTATCTCCTTAAGGGCTGCCGAAGATTCATGTACGACGGACTGCATGTTGAGTAACTTTTTCAGATGGCTGTTCACCAGCGATTGCTTGTTTTCAAAACGCTCAGTTAAGTTTCTCCGGGCTGAGCGGAAACCATCGTTGGTGAGTGGCGAATTGGCACCTATGGAATTAGCTTCGCCCCTTGTCTTGGCATTTAGAAAGAATAGCTTTTCAAAAGGTGTCAAAAGATCTCGGAAAGTCGGCCAGCGAAGATAATCGCCAGAGAAAACTTCCGTATCGCACGAAGGATGCCGACAGCCCGGCGGAACTGAGTTTTGGGCCGGAATAGGTTGGACCGGAGCTGCTTTAGCAGAGGTCGTTTCGATCTGTTCCATTAGTTGGGCGGAGCACCTTTCATAAATAAAATATGAGTAGTCGTATTTTGCCTGAAGAGTAGGCATGGTGTCCCCCGGGCCGTCGAAACCAACTGAAATAAGCTCTGAACAAGCTTCGTACTCTTTCTCGACCTAATCCCATAGCGCTCGGACTTGGTCAAGATGAACCTTGCACGCATACTGAGATGGACGTAGTTCTGCTGGATTGCAGAATTTGGACTCGAAGTGACTTAGGCGGTCACAGGTCAAAGTAAATTTATTTAAAATAGACGAAGTCATTTTGAATATATAATACGTAAATTGACTTTATAAATTTAAAACTATATAAATTTAATTTCGAGTTATTTATGTGTCGAAGTTGAAATTGGAATTTAGGAACCAACTGGAATCGTATATAGACGCGCAGAATTTCTGACAGTTAATTTTACTGCTTATTTGCGGAAGGTTCGACTTTAAAGCTTTAATCTCCACTGAACAAACTAATGCGGATATGGATGCGCACTTTAAATTCTAACTGAATTAGTTAGTTTAAATTTTTGTTGGACTTATAAAAAAAATAATTTAAAAATTATTTTATGTGCCTGGACTTAATCAGTTGACCGCTGCTGTATTTTCTGCGGTACTGTTTTCGAAGATAGGGCGTGCGTGTGAATCTGTTCGTGCATTAGCCGTATGCCAATGCAGAATAGCGGAGATAACGGAGGAGGAAAAAATGCCAAAATCGGAGTGTCGACTTGCAGACGATTGTATGTAATTGCAATGTGTATATGTTTATTTGCTCAGGATAGAGCAAGGGAGAGAAAATAAATAAATATACAAATTAAGTCGGCGGTACTGTGCCGTCTGTTGTACGAATATATTTATTTATATGAGCTATGGACTGTATTTGTAATATATATTGAAGAAAAAAGATGAGGCTTTCATTTAAGCCTATAAACAGTTCTGGGGCACGTAAGGTTTTCGCGTTATTAGGCTTTGAAAAGTGCCAAAAATGGCACTTTGACCGCGATTTTCTCAAAATTGGTACGTGATGGAAACTTTTGGTTTTCAATTCAGCAATATACAGCACAAGATCTTTCAGAATCTGTCGTGTTTATTCTCCGGGCTTTTTTTTGTCGACCTGTGCAATCATACAGAGAAATTTAACGAATTGAGTTTTGCAAACCTAACGGTATGACCGGCAGCAATAATATAATGAATACTTATCTTGTGCGGCGTTAAAGCCACCGGATCTGCTGGAGTAGGAATATCCGGCTCGAAGGACCAATGTATGGAGGGGGGCGGCTTTAACCTGAGGCTGCACTGGATAATAAAAACACGTAGAACATTTTCGGGGTTTTGCGCGACGTGCGTCTTTGGTGTTTATTGAAAGGAGTCGTAGTTGGTACTAATTACAAGAAGACTTAAAAATATCATCAGGGAGCGGATTGGAAGCTCAGCGGAGAGAAAGGGAGAGAGAACGAAGGGAACATTGTACGGCTGCAAGCGGAGTCACACTGCCTCTCGAAAATAAGCGCCTTTTGGCGTGAACAGATATGATCACGGTAACAGTTAATGAAGAAGACCTGCCTTTGTAGTTGGAAATACTTAATAAATACTTCTTGATTTGTGAATTATTTTTAAAATTTATGTTTACCTTTTTTTTAACAGACACTAATTTATACTGTTTTCCAATTTCTGATTCTGGAAAGAGACCATCTCCCTATAGAATGGAGTTCTTCAGAAATTTTTCCACATTTTTAGTCCATAGCTAAAGAAGTGTTTCAAGACAGCATCGCTTCATCTGTCAGTTGCTAAGGTTTTTTTTTTTATATTTGGTGGTGAAACTTGTTCGATAGTGCAAATATCAGGTAGAAATCGATATAAACAATTTTTTTTTCGAATCAAACGTTACTTGGAAGCAACTTGGATGCAAATTTTTCCCACTACTAGTCCTCTTATACAAGATCTATGTAAAAAAAACTGAGTTTGCTCTGAAATCCAAAAACGCAGCCTAGTGCAAAATGTCCACAATTGGCCCTAAACAACAAGCAGCTTTCATATGCTGGTGAAGTTACCTACCATGGAATGCACTACGACAGGAGACTTACCTGGAGAAAACATATGGAAGCAAAGAAAAAGATGAAACGCCAGTACCCTTCGCTGGCTGATAGACCTCCGCTTCCCCCTTCCACTCGAATGCAAAGTCTTACTCTACACCTTATACCTTAAGCCGACTTTGACCCACAGCTGGAAACTCTGGGGAAATGCAAACAGCAGCAATATAGAAATCATTCAACGAGTAAAATCAGCAATCCTACAAACAATAACTAGAACCCCTGTTACATCCGAGAACATACGAGAACATCCAGAGAGACCTGGATATAAATTCCGTAAAAGAAGAAATTTAAAAAAAAAAAATTAAATATGAAACCAGACTACCAATTCAAAAAATAAATCAATAGCATAGACAACATACCAACACACACACAAGCAAACATTCCCGTCTCCAGCGAAATGATTTCCCATCCTCGTCCAACTAATATAAGTAACGGAATAAAGATTAAGATTTAAAAACTTAGCTTTAGTCTCTTAACGCCGAACGATTAGATTAAGATTTGAAATCTTATATTAAGTCTCTTAAGTCCTAACAATAAAATGAATTTGGCCCGCACCCCTTTTGCGGCCGAAATTTGTTACATTGGTGCCAGATGTGGGGTCAATAGGGTTTGTGCAAAACCCTGATCCATGAACAAGAATTCCTCTGGCCACCGCCGTAAAGCCTCTCCAGAATGCTATAACAAAGGACAACGGCAGGATGGAGTCATCGCGCTGCCGTCGTAGGCTGAGCCATCGACCGCTCTTTAAGGCTGATCGAGCGGAAAGTGGAGGCGTTGGATCATTCGGTTGGCCTCAAGTAGAAGCAAAGGTTCGAGGGGCTTGTAAAGCACGGATGCCCACAAAAAGATTTTTGTAATAAATAGAGTATAATTAATTGGAAGCATTAGGGGCATAAAGAATAAATAATAAATATATTTGAATTGAATGCACGAATTACAATAGACAAGTATACTGTTTAAGTATTCAGTGAATGCCATAGGTCCAGTTTGATATTTCCCGTTTTAAAAATTAAGGATCAAATAACCTTCTTCGTTTACAATCCTAATCATAATGAATGTTTTATTGTATCATCAACTAAGAAAAAACTTATGCGACAAAAATGGAATATATGAGAATGAAATGGAATATGGATGGGGAATATGGCTCTGCTATTTCCGCTGGTTTCCAAATTCATCGTTTATGCACACAGTGAATGTGTTAATGAACATTCATATGTGTCACTGAGGTTTGGGGGCGGCAGTGTGTGCGACAATAGGTGCGGTTTTGCAGTGTCTAGCGAAGGCTGCGGTTCAATTCCTCCTGTCCGAAAATCCGGAGGAAATGGAGGTTGGAGGTGCCTGGCGGGTAGGCTTAAAGCGCATGTGGGTGGTTCACCGGAAAAAAACCAAAACTCCCGCTCTTCTAGGAATGGACCAGTCAACCGGGGCTGGGATGTCTGCGCAAACGTCAGTGGAAAGCGTGACCGCTACCACCGGGGGGCACGGAGGGGAGCAGTCCCCTCTGCGTGTCGCCAGCGGTTACACCCCTGATATGACGATAACAGGTCATGTCAGTTGCAAAGCTACTACCACAATAGCGACGCAAGGGAAGCTAAGCTTCTCACGTGCTATAATCGATACAGACTCGGACCTGGGGAGCGTGCAGCACTCTAAAGAAGAAGAAGGAAAGACTTCTCCGAAACCAGGTATCAGCTCCCCGCGTAGGGACGGGCCAAAGCGTGCAAGCGAGGGGATGAACGCCAAGGCACAGTATAAGGCTGCCCTTCGCATCCAGAGCCGCAAACACTGTGGAGCAGAGGCTTGCCAACAAAAGGCAACGAAGCACTGGGGATTAAGCGGAAACTCGGGCCTAAGGAGGCAGGCTCTCCCAATAAAACGACGAAGCAAAACACGAAGTTCGCTAAAGTAAGTAAGGTGACCAAACGATATTTGATCGTGGCAGTTGTTGATAAGAGCAATGAGAACGGCAAGATGACTGAGTCGCTTTGGAAGACGTTGCATGCGCGGCTCGGTCATTGCCTGCACGGATGGCGGAAGACGCCGAAGCTCCCATGCCCACTTTTGATGGTGCTGGGTGGCTAAATGGGGAAAAAATCCTGATGTGCATGGGTAAACCGAGCAAAAAATGGCTGACGGGTGGTAAAAAGGGAGCTAATTTCGCCCATTCTTAAGGCGAAGGTACTCTTCCCCATCGCAATCTAAGAAGACCGTGCGCTGAAGCTGCTGCAGCGTCAGAGTCCGGACATCCCAACCGCAAATTGGGATGTGCTGCACCTTGCGAACCCATTACCCAAAGAGGGGCTAAAACGCAGTCCTCCAACTAAATAAAGAAGCGTAGGCGAGGTGGAGAAGGACTTGGGTCTGTAAATATCGTGGATGCCAGAGAATGACGCTGGACGAGTCCGACGAAGAAGAAGGCGGTGACCTGACATTGGAGGTGAGCCCGGTACCCAGGGTGCTGGGGCTCAACCTTCATGAATGCAAGGTCGCCTCAACGGAACTACATATATCCATGGAGAAAGGGTCCGCCGATATAGCTTCGCTCCAAGAGCCATGGATTGCCTCGGGTATTGCCGTTGCCGGACTAAAGTCTTCTAATCACAACTTTTCTTTGCACCATCGGTAAGCAGGCGCCGCCGTACTTGTGCGGAAATGGTTAACACGCTAATCTAATGTCTCATTAGAGTTCTGACAACCTAACTGTGGTGGTGCTGTAGAGAAAAAAGAGGCGCCTTCTGGCAGCTTCTTGCTTCATGGCATACGACAGGACGGCCCCACCGGAGGAACTCAGAAGCCTGGTAGAAGCCAGTCCGAAAAACCAGCAACTGCTCGTGGGTGCAGACGCCAACGCACACCACTGCATGTGGGGGAGCCCCGATATAAACGACAGAGGTGAGTCACTCTTAGACTGTATACACTCTACTAACTTATATATAGCAAACGTGGGGGAGGATCATACCTTTGTAGGTCCCAGCTCGTCAAACGTGCTCGTCAACACTCGTAAAGGGACAGGGTACTATAGTATCAGAATGGAGATCCATGAGAGACCACCCTTTTGAGATCATAACTACATACAGTTCCATTACAAACAAAAACTAGTAGTCTTTAGGAACCCTCGGAACACTAACTGGATAAAAGTTCAAGAGTTCAAAGTTCAACCATCACAACAAGGATCCCGACTTCTCCGGGCACGGTAAGATGCGCGGAAGACATAAGAAAGTCCCTAGAGACCCTCTCCAAAGAATTACTGGACGCGACCAAGCCACTATAGAGACCTTTCGCTCAGACGCAATAAACTCAAAGAATTTTTTAAAATCACCAAGCTGGCGGAAGATGATATTATCAATGAGGAGTACGAAGCCTTACTTAGGGACTACAAAGAGAAAATACGCAAGGCGCAGAGAAACTCGTGTAGAAACTTCTGCTCCCATATAGAGACTGCTCCAGAAAAGGCTAGGACGGCGATATAGGACAGTATTCTGAGGGCAGCGAAGAGGGCCTAACAGCACTAATGCAAGCTCACTTTCCAGACTGCACTGAGGTACCCGATGCTAATAACCCTACAACTGGAGAAGAGCATCCCCCAACAGATCTGATATTCTCTAGAATAATCCACTGGGCTATAGACTACTTTAAGGGGATAAAAGCGCCTGGACTAGATGGAATATCCCCAGAGTAGTATGATTACAGGGTTTTCGGGACCTTTGATGTCGGCAAAAGGGAAATAAAAATGCAATTAATGGGTAAGCTGTCACAATTTTAAGTTGTTTGAGTAATAAAAATGCAATTTACTAGGGTAATAAAGATGCACTTAATTAGGGTCAGTACATGTAAAAGGGCACTTGTGGAAGGGTTCCCAAAAGGATATGGATACGAGTGCGAATGCAACGGAGCGATCTCGGGGGCGATCGTGGAGCACACGTGCACTTAAAAAATTCCGTGCCAGATGTATTCGAAAAAGGCCGCACCGCCAGAGTGATCCTTCCCCGCACGCGCATGTTCCCACGAGCCCACTTAAAAAAGGGACGGTGCTTGTAATTGAAGAAGGGTGCTGAAACGTTACGGAAAAACAAAGTACTTATATATGAAGGACGCTCACCCACGATCCTTCACTTAAAAAAGAGATGGTCTGTGATTTTCCCTGTGAGATACCTCTCTTGAGAATGGTCATTTTTTTCCCATTAGAGGATCAGAACAACCGAATTTTCCCACACTCATTCCACCTGCGCTCGATCGAATGCGTGCTACGACATGTGTACTTAAATCAGAAAAATGGGGATGGAGGTGAAAAGGACACATTTGTAACGGTTTCTCAACAAAATTGGAACGCGCTACAAAATGGATGGAAAGGGTATTTATTGTTTGCTTGAGTTTTTGTGGGTCTACGTATAGGTTAGCGCGTCTTCAAAATCACTCCTAGTTCGTGATTTGAACTCGTCGGTTTAAAAATGTTCATCACTTTGAAAAATTTGCACCATTTTAGAAATATTCTTCAGCTTGAAAAATTTCACCAGTGCGCGACAAATCTGCTAAGAGTAGAAAATTAAAGACGAAAAAATAAAAAAGCGCAAGAGTGAAAAAAAAACTGTAATCACAAAAGTGAAAATATTCATCACAAAAATATAAAAAAATTAATATCAACAAAATCACCAAGATGTACGCCAACAGCAACAACACCGTCAACAACATCGTTAACAACACCGTTGACAACACCGCTAACAACACCAACTCGGAAAGATTATTCTGCAACTCCTGCCGGGCATAGATCCCCATAAATGTACAATGGAGCCATCACGTTCGTACGGAAGAACATAAATATTGTGCTAACCGACCCCTTGACGGGAATATAAAACAAATTCTTGACGGATATAAGGGACGTATTTAAAATACATGTTTGTAAATGAGGGAGCGGCGCATCTACTTTCTAGTAATTTCCTAAGTGCGGCAGGAGATGCACTGCTCCTGCACTGCTCACAGCTTCAAAAGCCTATTTTAAGCTATTTTCGGAATACATGCTGGTTAAAGGAATGATACGCAAGCTGATTTAAAATCCTTCCAAAGTAAGATGACTCTGGTTACGATTGGTACTAATTTAGTGGAGCTATATGATATCCACGCTAATGCCATTATACTACAAATGGGTGAGTTCCAGGAGAAGGACATCGTGTGGTCTCTTACACGCATAGTTAAAGTTGAGATGAACATGCTAAAATGTGTTCCTCTAAAAGGATCGGAGTATTTCGATCTCCCTTCCACCCTTAAAGTCCGCAGAGCATGTATCAATGTGCAGAACAAAGATATTTTCTGCTTCAAGTGGGCAATAATATCAGCCCTTAACCCAAAAGAAAAGGGAGAAAGACCGAACATCTATGGTGTGGATATCCAATTACCCATTATCCACACCATCGGTATCAAGGTAGACTTTACCGGGTTGACGTTTCCCATGAAGACGGGTAACATACACGAATTTACCTACAGAATCCCAGAGATAAGTCTAAATGTCTTTGGTTATAATGAAAAAAGGACGAAGTTTTTGGACCACCTTTTTCCAACGAAAGACAGAAAAGGCATCACGTAAACTTACTTTTTTTCGAGTCACCAACCGATATACATGGACATTATGTATGGATAAAACATATCTCCAAGTAAGCATACAAAATCTACAACGACAACAAAAAAAGGCAATAGACTAATTCAATATATTTTATTGTTTAATTACAGCCTTCTATCATTACAATTGGGAAAATCCGGGGATAACATTGGTTCTCCAACAAGTGTCTCTCCTACTCAACGAGTGCGAAGAGAGCTGAGCGACATGCGGAAAGATGCAATAACCTTGTAAGCGAGCCACCCAAGGAAACATCACTTAAATTTAAACATATCCTTTGCCAGCTGGAGGTTCCCTTCGCTGTATATGCAGACTTCGAGTGCATACTCGAACCAGTATCAATAGATGTAACTGATAAAACTAAAATGGTAAATAAGCATATTCCGGTTGCCTTCGCGTATGACATTAAGCGTTCATTTGACCCCTGTCTAGAAAAAGTTGTAACAAAAATAGGAACAAATGTCGGGCGCACTATTGTGCACAGTCTAACCTCCGATTTGTCCGCTTTATATAAAAAGTACATGACTCATGAATTACCTCTCCAAATGAGTGCACAGGACGCTTATAATTTTCATGAGGCCATCAATTTTCACATACGTAAGGGAATTTTAGGTAATGACAGAGTGAGAGATCACTGTCATTTCACAGGCCGATTTGGAGTGGGGCACATAGTGAATGCAACATTAAATACAAGACAGGAGATTTTATACCCGTTTTCTTTCACAATTTATCAAAATATGATGCTCACCTATTTGTGAAAGAACTCAGGGAGATTGATGGAGAAATTAAAATAATTCCATTAAATAAGGAAATATATATTTCTATTTCAAAATATATTACTCCAGGAAAGAATAAGCTAGAAATTAGATTTTTAGATAGTGTTCGTTTCATGCCGTCTAGTCTAGACACCCTTGCAGAAAATTTAAATGACGGAGATTTCAAAGTACTTCAAAATCAATTTCCAAATAACACACACTCCTTATTAGCTCGTAGGAAAGGTGTATTCCAATATGAATACATAGATTCGTATCAATAACTCTCTGAGACAAGGGACAAATTTTTCAGTAAATTGACAAACTCAGAATGTTCTGAAGAAGACTACCTTCATGCAATTCGGGTTTGGTATCATTTCAAGTGTCAAACACTTAGGAACTTTATGGAAATATACTTAAGAACAGATGTTTTGTTACTCACACACATTTTCCAGAATTTCAGAGGCATTCGCTCAAGCATCTATGAACTCGACCCCGCCCATTACTTTACATTTGCGATGTTGAAAAATACACAAATATCCCTTGAGTTACTCACTGATATGGATATGATTACTTATATTCAGTCTGGAATTCAAGGGGGATTAGTTCAATGTAGTCATCGGTATACAAAAGTAAACCACAAATATCTTCAAGGTTTTGATCGGACTAAAGAGTCCGAATATTTAATGTATAGATAAATTCTAGAGTTTGACTTGACATACCCATAATCGCTACACGACCAACATAATGACCAACATAAAGTCCCCTATTGATAAGAGAATTATAAGTGAATATGCAATTTCTACTCTAGCAATAGGGCACTATTCAACAAGAGAAGCTGAAATAATAGGTAACATGAGAACTCTACCAGATCAATCAAAGGGTTAGCTCAGACACATAGCTAGTGCTAGATGAGGCCATAATTAGTGAAAGAAAGAGAGCTAAACTCAAAAGAAAATAAGATAAATACGAAAGTGCGTTCAACGAATAAGAAAATAAATTAAGTAGGCAAAGAATGACAATAGCTGATAAATAATGTAAATATTATGATTAAAAAAAAAATATATATATATATATATATGTAAATCCAATTTTTAAATAAATCATTTTAAGATTATACAAAAAATTATTTTAAGTTTGAATATTAATAGATTTTTATTAAAATTATATAAAATACATGAAATAAAAATGAAATAAAAGTTTACATATTAATATATTCAAATTAAAATTATATAAAATACATGAAATAAAAACGAATAAAAATCAAAAGAAATCAAAAACGAAGACAAAGTTGATTGTGTGTTTATTTCATTATAAATTTTCAGAGTTATTAATCCAGCTGCCATCAGATTTCGGGAAACCTAACAAAAGTACGAGAGATCTTTTTCCCTCTCTTTTAAGTACATTTTCAACTAGGTAGGTATTGGGAAATCTAGTTTTTTTACCTCTTCTTTATAAAAACCACCCTCAACAGGATTGCCGTTTAAATCTTCTAATTTGTATGTCACTGGATTTGTGTTTTGGACCTTCTGTATTTTAAAAAATTTTAACATTCCAATTTGGAGTGCACGATTTCTCAAATACTCCCTTATATTTAGAAATTCGAACATAGTCACCAAATTTCAGTTTGTTGTATGCCGTTTCTAAGATGTGTTTTTCGTTCTCAGGGTTCACTTCAATCGGAGCCATTTTTATATTCCTGTGTATTTTGTGGTTATAAAAATGTATTAACCCTTATACATGTCAATCCATTTATAGGTTCCATTGTTAGAAAACTCTTTCCACATGAGTACTTTTAAAGTCAGGTTGAATCATTCAACAATTGAAGCTTTTAGAGTACTGAATGTCGAATAGTGATTAACTTCGCATCATTAAAGATTTAAATTGTCCATTAAAGAACAATTTACCCTCATCTGTTTGTAGATTCTTAGGTACTCCACGTCCAGATTTAAATATTTTCTCCATTGCTTCACCAACATCTTTCGCAGTTTTAGATTTAAGTGCTTCACCCCACGAAAATTTAGAAAATGTGTCAATTACTGTCAGTAGGTAGCGATATCCATTATTCGAGGGAGAAAACTTTTCCATTTCAACCAAATCAGCCTGCCATAAGCAATTTATCCCCTTTGTAATAACCCTCCGACGCAGAAAATGTTTGTGCGCGGGAGCGTGTAATTCGTTAATAATACCGCGTCTACTCATTCTCACATAGGTATTAATAAAATATAATTCGATAATGTAATTTAATGAATATCTAAGACTAACAAATTATTTTAAAGATCTTATTTTTGTAATAATATTTGATACACCTCCTCAAGTCGGTCTAGTCTATCTTCAATTTCTGCAGTTCTTTTATTAGATATTCTTACACTTAATTCTTTTTGATTTGAAATAATGGAATCTCTTAGTCCTTTAATAGATTGGTCAATATATTCTCTGGTAACTGGATTTTTGAGTTAAAATAATAATATATATATATATATATATATATATATATATATATACAATTAATAAATATATAATATATATATATATATATTTATGCACGGTTTATTAATTATTTTTAGTACTTAATCAACTCCAAGACTGAAATACCCACTCTTGATTTTTCGAGTTGCAATCTTTTAAACATCTTCACAATGAATCAAAAATTATACGACAATTGATCAAAACTCAATCAAACTCGAAATGCTTTAAAAAGGAAATTTTCCGAGTTGAAACAATTCAGAAGTCAAAAGTTGGAGGAATAATTTAAACCTATTGCTGAACCTTTAAATAATAACAAACCTTAATAATAACAAAAAATTACAAAACAATGAAGATAAAGGCATTCAAAATGGAACAAGTGGCATAGATATTGAGAATAAAACACCATTTATGAAAAAGAGGAAACTTGCATTTTATACTGCACGTAGTAAAAATTCAAAACCTAAATATGATGAATACAATCCATTGGATTGGAGGTTGAAAAGTGATGACGATTCTGATAATATTCTTGATAACAACGATGATGATGATGATGATGATGATCAATTTTATTTACAGCCAGCTATAAATAATGATTCTTCATTCTCACTACCTGATCATCACTCATCACCTGTGTTATCAAACCAAGTGGCTGCTCACACATCATTATTTATCATTATTTATAGCTGGCTGTAAATAAAATTGATCATCATCATCATCATCGTTGTTATCAAGAATATTATCATGTATAGGGATCGCTTTACGACTGGTGGAGTAATATTTATTGGCTTATGTGTAAAGGTTAAGATAATGTAACTTATATGGAGAATAACTTAAACTCCGCGTGCTCTCTGCTCTATCTCAGCAAAATTTCTCACCTTCTTCTTCTTCGATTCTTCGTATCGTTATCGTCGTCACTTTTCAACCTCCAATCCAATGGTTTGTATTCATCATATTTAGGTTTTGAATTTTTACTACGTGCAGTATAAAATGCAAGTTTCCTCTTTTTCATAAATGGTGTTTTATTCTTGTTTTATTTTATTCTTGTTCCAGTTTGAATGCCTTTATCTTTATTGATTTGTAATTTTTTGTTATTATTAAGGTTTGTTATTATTTAAAGGTTCAGCAATAGGTTTAAATTATTCCTCCAACTTCTGATTTCTGAATTGTTTCAACTCGGAAAATTTCCTTTTTAAAGCATTTCGAGTTTGAGTTTTGATCAGTTGTCGTATAATTTTTGGATTCATTGTGAAGATGTCTTAAAATATTTCAACTTGAACAAGAAAGGAAGCTAACTTCGGCACGCTGAAGTTGGTATACCCTTGCAGATTCCAATTGTATAAATTATAATTTATCCCAATATATTATATTATATTAATATTATTATATGAACTGCTTCATATACATACAATTTTTACAGTTAACACTTTTTTACATTTTTACATGTGAAGTAAAATTTAATTTTTCTCCACGTTTACCAATCCAAAATTCTGAAAAGAATTAAAATCCTTGTATCTCAAAGTAGAAGAAATTATGTTGAAAACTGACAAAGCTATAAATTTTTTTCTGAAAATTTCACGA
>VNJS01001786.1:0-11153 GCA_008042575.1 Drosophila watanabei | reverse complement strand
CTTGGTTCGCAGAATTTACAATTGGTAAATGTCTCGAATTTATCACGTGCACTTTCCACACTTTATTAATGTGCCAAAAGCACCGATAGTCACCGTTTAATATCGATGTTTACAAAATTTTAAAAAACATCGATGCATCGATGTTTCTCCACCTCTATCTTGCACACAAGGGTATATTTGTATAGAAACTAGTACATTTTTTTTTTCGCAATGATTGCAACTTAAAAAGAAGCCAAATACATTTTGAAATAATTTAGAATTTCCGCTTTTCGCAACTCCCAAATTTTTTCCGCATTTTTCAGATAAAAGCTAAAGGTCAGCCGTGGTTTTGGAATGGAATCGTAAACTGCAGGGACAGCAAGGATGCGCGATAAGATTCAACTTTTAAGAAATTTTTCTCAAGACAGGAAGCATTGTACATACAATTGGATTAGTCAAACCTTTGAGATTCCATTTCTTAAATATCGGGCAGCCATGCATACCCAATAAATTTTTCTTATTTAAATTTTCGAAATCTTTACCTCTGCAACACAGCACTATGGGGACTTTGACCTGTTTTTGTGGCATTAATTAATAACTTAGTCAGTTTTGAAGATATCGAAATGAAACGTAAAGTTTTTCTACCGTCATTATTTGTTCCTAGGCACATATAGTATAAAAATCGTTCGGATCAGGAAACTATATCCCATATATATATATATAGCTCCCATAGGAACGTTCGGGTAAAACTAAAAATAAAATTAAATTTAAAGAGCTGAAATTTGTTGCTCTTTTAATATGATATACCAATTTTGAGCTAAATCGGATAACTCATTCCCTAGGAACTATCTGACCAAAATACCGGATTTCAGTGTTTTTCCATGCAAATGTCATACAAATCGGCGTTTAAAAAAATTAAGGTTGTGTTAAGTGCACAATAAGACTAACAGTTTTTTGCTCAGCTACAACATACACTTAGAAGCACTGAAAACTAATGTAATCTTCTATTTCAAAACTCTTCTCAAAGTTAAAATTAGTTTTACACGAATAGTTGAACTTCAAAGATCACTTCGTGAAAATTGCAAACCTAGCGCTCGTGCTTTCGGATGAAACAGCTGACTTTACAGCTGTTCTGCTAACTTATGCTGTTAAGTATTAACATTTTGGGTTTGAGGCATAACAGTTTGATGTTCTGTTAATATATTCCCACTAATTTTTTTTTAAAATTACAGCACTAAAATGCCTAAATGACACATAAAGTTGTCAAAAACCCCATAGTGCACAGCAAACCAATAATTTACATTCTAGTTCATAAACCATTATTAATACTTAGTTCACTGAATATAAAATAGATTAAAAATTTATAAAGTCCAAAGAATATAAAAACTTGGGTCGTTTTCAATTAAGTTGCCAAAAAAAAAAAAAAATAGAATAAGAAAAATTTTTCGTTTGAAGCTAATAGAAATTTCGAAACAAAAGTTGCAAATATTTTTTAAAGTTGCCCGATATTAACTGCTAAACTGGCAACACTACTAACGCGTTCAAAACTTCTTTTGTGTTTGTTGTTTTAGTAGTGTTTACTGTACAGTCTATCAAATTTTGTGATTCCATCAATATTCACTAAAGTATGTTTCAAATGGTTTATTCCCTTTGGTAACGTAACTTTACGTTATTAAGGATAGAACGCTATAAACTTTAAACATTTCTGTATATGGCCGCCAAACTTATGCTATGCTAGGAAACCAATAAACTTTTCTAATTGAATCTAATCCTGCCCTATGCTTTGACTCATAATAAAATTGTGTGGCTCTATAGCTTAAATCTACCTTATTCAGTGGGATGTTAATGATCCGGGATCCGTGACTATTTTAAAAGGTTTGACCATTAAATATCTCGTAAATCTTTGAAGTGTATAAATAAAAGTTAATGTCTCTTATTCAAAGCTATGGTACTTAGCCTCAGTTGGTGTGGACTAGATTTCTGCATGAATATATATTTATACCTTGACAGTTCTGCACAGATTTGTAGTGTTCTCCAAAATACTGTACTCATTCAATGATGTACAGTATACTTATTAGTGAAGATATATATATATGTCGGAGGGTCGTGTGTCTTGTCCATTTTTAATGAATTAAATTCCCAGCAGCAAGTTCTGTTCGTCTTCGAAGCGCTTTCCTAACTAACTTCAAAAAGTCTGCTTTCGACTTTTTTACTTTCACTCAATTTATAATCATTGTTGTCGTATCTTTCTAACATGTATGTCAGCGCTTAACGAACAGACCTTACTGGCAGCAGTCTATATCTATCCTGCTTCATTCAAGAACACATTATGACATTACGATTAACCCCTATGTGGTGTATGGGGCTTTAAGTTTTCTTTCATAATAAAACGAGTTGAATTTTTTTAATAATATTATTTATAAAAGTTTACAGTTTAAAGTGAGTCGATGATTTTGTTTTTGTATTGACAGTCTTTTGCTCAAGTTCTTAATCCTAAAATATATTCTAATCTTAAAATGGCAAAGTGGCAAAAAGTCATGTTGCACAAGGGTTAATTAAAAAAAATACGTCCATAGACAACCTTTCAACACGAAAGCCGGAAAAGCACTGAAGCAAAACCCGAATGCTTTGACTGCCGAATAGACTTCCTTCGTAATTCTATCATGGACACGGCCTTCCTGACAAATCACACGTCCTCGTGTGTTAACTTTAAATCACAGTATTCTCAAATTTCAGTTCTCGTTACATTTTATTGTTAACAAACACTTCATTAGTTGTTCTAAACAAATGAATCGAGGCACTTAGACAAAATAAGCAACTTGGTTTCATGATATTTCACAAATTACATTTTCATTTTAATCATAATTTACAATTCAGACTTGACTAATTACTTAGCTTTATCAACTGGTGTATTTCCTTTTACACCCACATACCGACCCCCGCCATAACAAGTCCTTTTGTTATGGTGCGGTCTCCATTGACCCCCGCCATAACAAGTCTAACAAGTCATTCTATCCCCTCTTGGGAGTCCAAGGCAACCACCGTGCCATTCATATCATCATTCCCCACATGGGAATCAAACGCATCTCTACTTGAGTCGTCTAAATCTTTATCAATGTCATTACTTATTTGTCCGTTTGGCAATGCCCTCAAAAGCTCATGCGCATACCTTTAAGTTTTTTTGCTTGTTAAGAATTTTAAAATGTACCGATCTCCATCTAATAGTTCAATTATTTCAAAAGGACCTTTAAACTTTGGATTAAGCTTTGTTTGATGACGCTATTCATTTTTTTTTTTTAGCAATACATGGTCTCCTACGTTATATTTTATTATTTTTGGCTTGTTCTTATCAAACCTGCGTTTGTAGTAGTGAGCGTTGGTTTCCATGTTTTCTTTAGCTTGTTTTCTTAAATTTCCCCTTTCAATTAAATTATCCTCTTCATCGGCAAAAGGCCAAAAGGTCTAGCTTCCCTACCGATAAGCACGTCTAATAGGCTGACCTTGATTATTCGATTGGCCGAACAATTTTCTCTGCTCATACCTGTAGCAATTTTTGGGAAGCACAAAATTCACGGATTTGTGAACTTACAAAGTTACGGCCCTGATCCGCTATAATTCGATTTGGAACTCCTAACAAACACACGACGGCTTTAACAGCCTTGATAGAACTTTCAGAGTCAATTTTTTAAGTGTGATGAAAATAAACAAATTTTGTAATCGCATCTACCAAAACCATACCGTACTCCTTTAAGTCTTTTTTTCCACTCACTCTTTCCTACCCTTTATGTCAATATGCAGGATGTGCCACGGAATTTCTACCTTAGGAACCGGATGTAATTCAGCCTGCACTTTTCTTATTGGTGGCTTAGCTAATTTATAGGTGATGAAATTTTCAACAAACCTACGAACGTACTTCGGCGTGTTTTCGAATCATTTTTTCCCAACCTAGATGCATTATAGATTCGTGGACGTGATTAATCACTGCCCATCTAAATGCCCTAGGGATTACATTTGGTTCTACCGTTTCTTTGTATTTTTCTAAATAAAACTCCTTTTCGCAGTTCATAAGTTTTATCTAAGTTTTTCGACAATTCGTTATTTTTAAGCGTATCTGTTCAGAAACTAGCCAATTATCAGTTATCTCACTCAATTCAACCCGTTTCCACAATTTTTTCCACAATTCTACTCTCTTTAACCAGGGGATTCCTTGACAAAAAAATCTACGTGTGCCATTCGTTCTCCTTTTCTATATTGGATGTCAAAAACAAACGACTGTAAAAATGCCAACCATCGATGTACCCTCGGAAATAGGGCCGATTTTGTACGACTAGCTTTTAGCGAGTTGCAATCAGTACACATTACAAATTTTCGCCCCCTGTAAATAATCACGAAAAATATTTAATGGCATTGACGACTGCCAAAGTCTCAAGTTCGAAAGAATGGTGTTTCGATTCAGCAGGTGATGTGCATTATTAAATATAACAACATGGGGCTTTTTATCTATTCTGTGTAGCAGTATTGCTCCGATTGAGCTTGCGTCTGTGTGCAGTTCTATGGAGTGTTGAGGGTTTAATATTGTTAGCACCGGCTCTTGGGTTAGAACAGATATTACTTTCGTGCATATTCTTTTATGCTGTGTGGAACCTGTCGGCTCCTCAAAAACAAATATGTAAATAATGAATAACAATATAAAGAATAATAACATAGTCCATGTAAACTCGAGAAGTTTTTAAGCGAAGCCACGAGAACTTGACAGTGGAAAAAATTGTGGAGTTGCGGAAAAAACGTGGAGTGAAACTGATGTGGATCTTTGCTAAAAACACGGAGCTGGCGAGTGCCACTCCACATGGAGCAAGTTGGAGAGTGGCGAAAAAGACGTGGAGTGAGACTGACGTGGATCTGTGCAAAACACTGAGCTGGCGAATGCCACTCCAAATGGAGAAAGCTTTAGTGCGGGTGAACAAATCGAGACTTGGAGACACCAGCAGGCCGTCCGGGCTACACCTCTAAGGAAGCCAACCTAGTGGGAACCCAGCCGTCGAGTGACGGCTGACGCAGACCAGCCGGAGCGGAGCATCGAGGGATTTGTGCCGGCCCAGGACCAGCGGCGGAGCACGCAACCAACAGGCGGGTGCTTGTGTGTGTGTGAGAGACGGGTGAGTGGTGTGTATGAAACCGCAACGAGTGGCCTGTCAGGGAGTTCGGCCAACATGGCCCAGTGCACATAAAATCTCGGCGGGACTCGATGCGGTATCGCCATAGAGTAGAGCAGTTAAGAATGTAACCCTAACCTCAAACTTTGCGCAAACCCATTCGTAACCAAAACTAACCTCGCGAATTGAATATGAAAACTTAACAAAATATAGAATTTATGACGAAATGAAATTTATAAAATTATATACATGTACTGGGAAAATTTTGAGGAATAAAAACTTATAAAAAGAAAATAGAAATACACTGAGAAAAATAAATGAATAATAAAATTCCAAAAATATATAAAAAAATGAATTTTGATTAAATTTTTATTTACCGCCCGACTAAAATACCGATGCCCACCTATATTACGATGAACAAATATCTATCTATCCTATCCTATCTTTATAAATTTTCTGTAAAGAGATCCTGGCGTGACTGAGCTTCACCCCAGCCTAAGAACTACTTCACAGATGGCGCCCGAGCAGGGACCTGGGCTTACGAAATATAGATGAAAATATATATTGCCTTGAGATATTAAAAATTTTGGTTCAGCCATACAAAAAGCGATTTTTCAAATTTGGTACGTAAGGAGAGGTATATATCGAGGGACATGAGAATCTAAAACGAGAATCCAAGAATATATATATGTGCGCGACGAATCGCACGTGTATAACCTAGAAGACCAGCAACTTAGACATTTAAGCGAGAGACATATATTCGGGAGAACTTTTCTAAATAAAAGTATACCCATTTCTTCGTTAGAACCTGTAGTAAAGTATACCCAAAACGAGGCGGAGAACTTTGTATCAGGTATACCCAAGAATAGACATAAGCACGTGGCACGTGGAGAACTTTTTCAAGTATACCCACGCACGTAAAATACATATAAGCAAAGCACGAACATAACCTAAAACACGAGGTAACCAGAGAGGAAAGATCACAAGGTCAGCATATCGCGTGAGCTACACATACATATATAAGCAAGTAAGCATAGCAAAGAGAGAGAGAGGAAGGGTCCTCTATAGGTGAACCAAATCAGGTCGCGAGATTTTAAAAGCACGAGGCAGGGCGAAGCTAATCTATACTCCCCACAGCGCAGCCATTTTGTTTCACTCTCATCGTTGTTTCTCTCCCATACATAGCAATCGACCACGAGTACAGTCAACGGAATCATATTCGAGAGTTCGAACGCAATCGTCGCAGAATCAACAAGTTTTATTTAGCTGAGTTTCCGCAATCAACGTCGAGCAAATTTAAATCATCGTTTCACGCATTATTTTGGTTTCCATCGTCTTGCTTGGGCATTTACTAACCCGTCTCGAATAAACATTTACATTTTTCCTTTCGCGGTCGAATTTCTTTCACTTCGCTTAACCCTTGCTGTAAATTTGTCCCCGCCGTATCGAAAATCTTTTCTATTCTCCGGTGATATTACTTTTCACAAACATGGGTGCACGTTGGCTTTCATATCTCCGCAAACGGGAATTGGAGGCGATTCTTAAGGAGTTTTCTCTGGACACAACAGGATGCGTAGAGGAAATGCGAAGCCGGTTGGCCGCAATTAATAATCGTGAAGATCATGTACTGGACATTGCAAAGCGACTGCAGGAATGTGAAGGCGAGACTTTCGCTGCGCTCAACGAGAGGAAGCAACGGAGAGCGAGTCCGCAACCACCAGGTCCCACACGGCTTCAAGTTCCAGCACTTGGAGGCAGCAGCACCGGCGATATAGCCCGCGACATGGAAGAAAGCCCGGCCAGGCGGGATATTTTTCCCAGGAACCCGGAGATGACAGCAGCAACTCCGGCAGAAAGTTGCGGATTTGGGGAATAACTTTTGATGGAACAACGGACCCGATCACATTTATCCAGCAGCTCGAGAAACGAGCCACCGCGTACGAAGTCAACGTGGAAAGGATGCCCCAGGCCATCCCTGGACTCATGACGGATACGGCCCACCACTGGTTTTGGACAAGCCAGCTACTGGGAGAATCGTGGACGAATTTCAAGAAGGCGTTTCCGAACTTTTTCTGGAGTTTTTCCGAGATATTTTCAGCGACTCGAGGATGAGATCCGCACGAGATACCAGCGAATAGGGGAGACATTTAAGCAATATCTCTTAAGCATTCGCTTAATGATGCACCGAGCGGGATATAATCTGGAACAGGAGTTGGAACGAATTTATGAGAATCTCCAACCAGATTATCAGTTGTTCACCAGGAGACACGAGTTCACGACGCTGGAGCAACTGACCGCCTTAGCGGTAAACTATGAAGTTACACGGGATCTAGACACAGGGACTCATGCGAGAGTGCTGGCCGAACTGCACCGGCCCACTCGGGGAGCGGCCGGAGACTACAAGGAGGAATTCCCGGAATTAGGAGGAGTATTACAAGTTCGAGCCAACAGAATCATAGCCGAGGTACAGATCAAGGGACAGGTATTTAACGCAACCATCGACACAGGTGCCAGCAGGAGCTTTGTCAGCGAAAGGGTTGTTCAACGAGTGGGAACAGCACACAACGTACGGTACGCACCCAAGTCAGCCTAGCCGAAGGCTCACGCAGTCACTAATCGCATAAGTCCAGTTGGACCAACGTTGGGTCAGATTTCCACTCTTGGTTTTACCCGAAATCATGGAAGATGTACTTTTAGGCATGGACTTTCTCTACGGAGTGTCCGCAACGTTACCATGTGTAGCGTTTCTCTTCAACTTAACCCTCTTCTAGTAGCCAAACCCAAGAACGACTTAGTCCTGTCCCCACTGTTGATTAATGAAATCTCCTCGAAGCCGATCGACACCGTCAAAACAGCAGTACCAGAACCAACGATCATCGAACCAGAGCGCAGGATGCCAACTGCGCCGACCAGCAGTATCTTAGGGCCTCGAGACGAACAGCCGTACGGAATAATCCCATTTCGACGGGATGAGGATGCGAGTGCAACTCAGCCAGTGGAAGGACCGCGGGGGCCTCCCCCAGCCAAACCAGAGTATTCACCTGACGCTGGAGGAGCCCTCGCTGTCATCAAGGAGACCACAGAGCATGGAACAGTAGAACCATGGGTGGACAAATTCCTACAGGAGGAATTGGCCAAATTCGAAGGATTGACCGGGGTGTCACATATCGCCGAACACTCAATCACAATGCGGGATGACAAGCCAATTAAACAAAGGTTTTTTCCCAAGAATCCCGCGATGCAGAAGATTATTGATGAGCAAATCGACGAACTATTGCGTAACGAAGCGAAGCCCCCACAGCGCGCCTATTGTGCTCGTGGGAAAGAAATCTGGAGAGATGAGGCTATGTGTCGATTTTCGGCAGCTGAATGTCCATTCTATTCCAGATGCGTATCCGCTGCCAAGGATAACCCACATCTTGGAGCGGCTGTGCCACGCAAAGTACATCTCGACTCTTGACCTGAAAAGCGGATATTGGCAGATCCCCATGGCCAAGAGCAGTCGCGAGTGCATTGCTTTTACAGTCCCAGGGAGGCGACTGTACCATTGGAAGGTCATGCCTTTTGGCCTCCATTCAGCACCAGCCACATTTCAACGGGCGCTCGACAGCGTCATAGGCCCCGACATGGAGCCCAATGCATTCGCATATTTAGATGATATTATCATCATCGGACGCACTTTAGAAGAGCACGTACAGCACCTACGAGAAGTATTCCGACGGTTACGGAAAGCGAACCTCCGCCTCAACGCAAAGAAATGTAGTTTTTGTAATGTCATCAGCGAGGAAGGAATCCACACTGATCGCGAAAAGATTTCGGCGGTACGGCAACTCAGTCCGCCCACAACGCGCAGAGAGCTAAGAAGATGTCTTGGTATCGCGTCATGGTACACGAGGTTTGTACCCAACTTCGCCACCATCCTACCACCCATGTCTGTATTGCTGAAGAAAGGTAAGAAATGGCAATGACAGCAAAAGCAGCAAGATGCGTTTGAGGAATTGAAAAGGAAACTTACGGAGGCCCCTGTGCCTCGCCTGCCCCGATTTCAGCGAAAAGTTTTTTCTTCAAACCGACGCCAGCGACATAGGTCTGGGAGCCGTGTTAACCCAGAAGATCCAGGATGAAGAACGCGTCATCGCATTCGCAAGCCGACGACTCATTGCAGCTAAAGAGAACTATTCAGCTACCGAGAAGGAGTGTCTGGCTATTATCTGGGCCATAAGGAAGCTTAGGTGCTACTTGGAGGGATATCGATTTGAGGTGATAACAGACCATCTTGCTTTAAAGTGGCTCAACTCAATCGATAATCCCACCGGTCAAATCGCGCGCTGGGCGTTAGGACTGCTACTGTACCAGTTTGACGTCACATACCGACGCGGAAGCCAGAACATTGTTGCAGACGCGTTGTCACGACAGCCTCTGGAGGTACTACAGATGATCCAGGATATTCAACCCGGTTACACCTGGTATCTGCGGATGCTGAAACTCGTTCAGGACAAGCCTGAAGATTTCCCGGAGTACATGTACGAGAATCAGCAGTTATATCGGCATATTGGATCCCGACCCGACGATGAAGACTCCGTGCCATGGAAACTGTGTGTGGCCAAGGAACACCGGCAGCGAGTGCAGTAGGAGTGTCATGACCATCCCACGGCAGGACATCTCGGCATCAGGAAAACAACCACCCGGGTCGCCCAGAGGTATTACTGGCCGGGACTCTTTCGAGATCATTTTGGGATTCCACGTACCTTCTTTTGTGACAACGGGACTCAATTTGGAATGGAGATCCAGCATACGGCACCATATACACCGCAGCAGAACCCGACAGAGAGGGCCAATCGCACCATTAAAACTATGATCGCCCAGTACATCGAGGATAAGCAGACAACGTGGGACGAACTCCACCCCGAGTTAAACCTGGCCATAAATAGCAGCGTTACGGATTCCACCGGGTTCAGCCCGGCGTTCATTATTCAAGGCCGAGAACCAAGACTACCAGGAGCCTTGTACGATGAAGTCACCCCGGGGCCAAGCCATGTTCAGAGTTCGCCTGTGACGAAAGCGGAATTGCTACGAGATATCTTCAAGGTGGTACAGGAAAACACCCAGCGCGCTTCGCTGGAGCAGAGGAAACACTATGATCTGCGACGACGCGAACGGAGACCAACGGTAGGATCTTTGGTATTCGTGAAGCGGATAACTTTGCCACAAAGCTAGCGCCTAAGTATGAGGGGCCATACAAGGTCCTCAAGTTCATCTCGCCCACCATCGTATGATTGCAACACACGTAGAGTAAGCATCGCAGAACGGCATCGCTAGGAGATCTGAAGGAAGCTGTCAACGATCCAGAAACGCAGAATCTGGTACCCGGAAGGCCAGAAAACCCAGAAAATGTCAAGAGGACATCGAACGTTTAGTCGTCAAGTGACGCTAAACTCAAGGAAGCCCGCACCAAGGCGGCACAGCATCGAGAAGCCCGCTCCAAGGCGGCACAGCAACGAGAAGCCCGCACCAAGGCGGCACAGCAACGAGAAGCCCGCCTCAAGGCGGCACAGCACGAGGAATACCAAGCCACAAGAGCATTTAGCAGTCGAGTGACTCTAAATCCGGGCCAAGCCAAGAGCCAGAACACTGTGACAGGAGCCAAGGCTGAGTCAGTGGGGAAACTCAATGCTCCCAGTGTCTGCATTCCTTAACTCCCCCTTAACTAACAACTTTTTTTTTTTTTTCTTTTTCGCGCGAGTCCCAATGATTCCCACCTCCCGCCCAACCGACCGAGGGGCGCAGCCGTGTGACGTACGGCACGAAACGCGTTCTAGATAGACGCTTGAGAAAGAAAATAAGGGAAAGCGCGAGGAATATTATATGTTACTAAGATACTACATACTACATAAGAGCTAATTCTACAAGCAATAGGGTTTTAAGTTTAGGAAGACTATCACTTCCATCAATAAAATCAAAGAGGCGGTTGTAATCTGCGCATAAAACCCTAAAGGGTTCATGCACTTCAAACTCCCTCCT